>PVKN010034679.1:0-11777 GCA_004027915.1 Capromys pilorides
CTCCTCCTCCTCCTCCTCCATTGGAGATTGAACCCAGGGCCTTCACACTGAGCTACATCCCTAGTCTTTTTTATTTCTTAGTTTAAGACAGAATCTCATTATAACTCTGAGCTGCCCAGGCTGAGATCCTCCTGCCTCAGCTTTCCAAGGTGCTACAACTGCAGTTATATGCCACTATGCCGGTTCTCTGAACATTTTTATGGATGAGAAGCTTTGCTAAACGCAAACTCACATGGGTAGAAAGGGGAAGACAATCTCTATATTGTTATCTTGTTCTGTAGGGAAAAGAAAGGAAAGTGGGAAAAAGAAGAAGGGGTGAGGTCTAGTGTCCCTAGATCAGGTTAATGAGTTTGGGGAGGTACAAAGGCAGTCTTGGAGCTTTGCTAGGTCAGAGGCCAGAGAATTTACTCACCAAGGGCTGGAAAGCAAGATAGGTATTTGGTCGCTGGAGGGTAGCAGAGGGTGGGGAGTGAACAGTAGGCTAAGTAGGTCAGCGTTTACCTACCCAGGTGGTGAAACTCACTGGGGAACTGTCTAAGAAATGGACCTACCAGGGCTTCTAGAGTTGCTTGTGATTCAGTGACATGAGCTCCTTCCTCTGATGCAGCTTGGCTACTGTCAGCTACACACACGTGCACCCACCCCTCCTTGGCAGAGTGCATGCTATGAGCCTGCAGACGGCAAGAGCAGGCAATGAGGCCCCATAGCGGAACCTCTCAGCCTGGGGCTCAGCCTGAGAGGGCTGCTGGGAGGGATGCACTCATCCTTCCTGCCCTGCCACTGACACTTTCATTTGAGTTTTTAGAAACTTACCTGAGCTAAGCAGAGATCCTCCTACTTCTCCCTGCACCCCAGCAACCCAGAGGCTGAACTAAAGGTTGGGGAATGTGCTGCTTGGGAGCAGCAGCTAGGGGGTGGGGGCTGATTATAACGTTGGAGTGGCTTCCTCTGTGCTTTGCTGCTGCCATATAACACCATACCTGGTGCAAAATTGGTATGCAGTGTACATTTGCTGATGAAATTGTGGCAGACGCAACGCTTTCCTGTGCATCCATGCAGCATCCTGAGGGGTTTGACAGTGGACAAGGCAGAGGCAGGAAGCAACAGAATCTATAAGACACGATTCCTATCTTCCATGGGGTTACATTTCAATAGGCAAAGTCTGAACATATAAATGGCAGAGTAAATACTCCGGAGGGGTTAGGGAGATAGCTCTGTGGCACAAGTGCCTGCTTGGCAAGTGCAAGGTTGTGAGTTTGAACCCCAGTCCTGCAAAAAAAAAAAAAAAAAAAGGAAATATTCCAACGATGAGAATAATGAAATCTGCTAGGGCCCAGACACACCTGGATACATATTCCTTAATTTGTCTCCAGGAAATCCTCCAGGCCTTTCACTAATGATTGTTACCATTTGGAACTGGCTTTTCAAGACTGGACACGAGCAGAAGCAGCCAGCTCAGCTGGCCAGTGATGTCACAAATTCAAAATCCCCTACCCTGAACATACTTTTAGCCAAAAGAAACCCAAGCTGGGTGTGGTGGCGCATACCAGTAATCCCAGCAATCTGGCAGGCTGTGGCAGGAAGATCACAAATTCAAACCTAGCCTGAGCAATTTAGCAGCTGGATGAAACTGTCTTAAATTTCAAAATATGTTTTTATTTTGGGGGCTTTCTTTGTTATTGGCGTATAGAGACAGGGTCTCTAATTCATACTGGCCTTGAATTGTGTAGCCCAGGCTGATGTCAAGCTCCTCCAAATTCTGGGATTGCAGACCTAAACCACCATGCCCAACAGATAAAGTATTTTTTTTAAATGCCTGGGGATGTAGCTTAATTCCAAGGCCTTGCCTTTAATCCTCAGTACTGCCCCTTAAACAGAAAAAAGTCAAGAAAGAAACCTGTACCTATGGGGCTGGGGAGATAGCTCTGTGGCACAAGTGCCTGCCTGGCAAGTGCTAGGTCATGAGTTCAAACCCTGGTCCCACACACACACAAAAAAACAAACAAACAAACAAACAAACAAACAAAAAAAAACCTGTGCCTCGTGAAGAGGCATGTCATCAATCAGCAATCAGTTTGCTCTTCTCCCCATAAACTCCCCCTACCAGAAAGCCATCCTGGAGACAGATTTGAGCTTCTAGCTCCTGACCTCCTTGTCTGTCCGCCACTCAATACAGCCCCCTCTTTTTGCAGAAAGCCAAGTGCTATCGGTATTGGCTTCTATGCCCCATGGTTAGTGAGCTGTTGCTGGGTAATAATAGATACCACTTATTGAGAGTTTATTACAAACCAGTGCTATTCCAAGTGTTTCTTGCTGGTATTCCATTTAATCCTTTCAACAACCCTATAAGAAAGAAATTGAGTCACAGAGAAGGTAAAAAACTTGGCTATGGAGCCGGTGAGATAGCTCAGTGGTGTAAAGCGCCTGCTTAGGCAAGCTTAGGCAACAGTAGGGACCACGGTACTATTCCTGGCACCGCATGCTGTGCCAGCCCCACCCCCAGGGCAGGCTGAGCTGGCCATAACATAAATGAATAAAGTTTAAATTTTTTTTTTAAAAAACTTGCCTACAGTCACACAGCTAATAAGTAGCTAGGCTGATAATCAAATCCAGGCAACCTGACCACAATTACACACTGCTAGTCTTAGTATTCCCTTGCTCCCCTAATCATCCTAACTGGGTACCAGGGTTGAAGGTCCCAGAAGCTGGAGTGAACTGGCAGAACCTCAGCTGGACCTGGAAGACTAGGGAGGCTCCAGGCATGCAGGGAGGGGAGCAGAGCATGCCTCCAAAAGTGGGTGGCTGTAGGGTGTGGCTGAAGCCACTGAGCCACTTGGTTGCAGCTATGTTTTGTGTGCCCAGCTTTTGATTTTATTAAAATTCAAAAAATCTAGAGGTTTTATTTAAATGTTTGGTTTTCTGGCCAAGATGGCACATCTGGCAATGTTGGGCCTGTGATAGTCTGAATGTGTGTGTCCCCACCCACCATGTCTTATGTGAAAATTCCACCTCTACTCCCAGGTGATATTAGAAGGTGGGGCCTTTATGAGTTGATTGGGTCATGAGAATGGAACCTTCCAAAATGGGACTGATATCCTTGTATGCAAGACTCTGGAGAGCCTTTTTCTCCCTTCTGCCACAGGAGAACACAGAGAAGAGTTTATTACAAACCAGTGCTTATGAAAGAGCACTGAAGTGGACCAATGAACCAATTTCAGAATCTTCCAGCTCCCCGTGGACTTTCCAGCCTCCAGAAGTGCCAGGAATAGTATTCTGTTCTAGTGGCCCAAACAGACCACCACATCGTGCATGGGCACAATGGTGGCTATTGAGGGTCACCTGCCACCTCTCAACTCCCTACTCACTTTTTTTTTGGTCTTTTTGAAACAGGGTCTCACTATGCAATTCAGACTGGCCTTGAGCTCACTTTTATAGCCCAGGCTGGTCTCAAACTCTCACCGATCCTCCTGCCTCAACCTCCCAAGTGCTGGGATTATAGGCATATGCCACCACGCCCAGCTCTCTACTCACTTTTGATTGTGCCTCCCCATCAGCCCACTTCCCTCCTTTCCCTTCTCTACCTCACCCCACCAAGTAAGGAACTTCATGGCCTCACAGAGACCAAGGCTGCTAGGAGCCACAGAAGAGCTATGGGTGATCCCAAAGGGTCCATCCTGCAAGAGGAGGCACAGGTGGGCTGTCATAGATGACCAAGTCAGAATTCCTGAAGGAGCGGTCTGGACATTCATATATGTTTTAAAAGCTCCCCAGTGACGGTAATGTGCAGAGACAGTATCCCAGGCAGGACTGGAAATGTCTCGGTCCTCAAAAAGGAAGTGAGGCAGAGCTGAGAGCTAGTTGGGAGGTGGTCACGGTAGTGGGTTAGCCTGTGGTCCAGCACCCTGCAATATGGATGCAGGGGATACTCTCTTGCGGGCAACCGTTTGGTGCCCACTCACTGAAAACTGCTAATGATACATAACCATTGCCCTCCTTCAGCACACCTGTCTGTTGGGAAGTGTATATCAGAGACAGAGTATGTGAATTTGAAGATTGCTTTTTGTTGCCCACTTTTAACCTAAAATGCATGGATTCCCACACATCTCTGCCTCAGGGACTCCACTGCCTGGAAAGGTATTTGCGGGGCTTCTCAGCTTTCCTCCTGAAGGAGAAGCCTGAGATTCGGCACATTTCCAGCTCTGCCTGTGACACTGTCACTAGACATTCATTTTATTCTGAAACATTTCAGATATGCAGGCAAGACATAAGTGAGAAAATATGTGAAAAACACCTGTGTTCCCATCACCCAGCTTGGTCAACTTTTCACGGTATTCCACATTTGCTTCCTATTCTGTTTTGGTAATAAACCAGGGAGATAAGGGCCCCTAGGGACTCTTCTGCTATCCCTTCCCCTTCCTCTCCTGCCTCCCCAGGAGAGTTTCTCTCCTGAGTCTAGTGTGTCCCATTTCCATGCATGCTTTTACTGAATATTTCTTGGGAACTCCAATTTAGAAAGGAGGAAACCAAGGCTTGAGGAAGTGCAGAGGTTTTGCCCAAATCACACAGATCAACTCCACGGTAGGTAGCAGAGCCCAGAAGCCCCAGGACAGGGTACCAGGTAGTCACCTCCCAGCGTGCTGGCCCTGCAGTGCCCCCAGCTGGGACCTCCCACCCCATTATTCTGTCAACACCTCTTTTACAGGCAGGGCCCGGCCACACCAGGCCCAGCACAGCCCAGGCCCAAGCTGAAATTCTGCCCTCCTCTTTACATTCCCCTAGTCCCTGCCCTGCCTAATGGGCCAGGCTCCCCCAGACCCCTACCAAACCCTTCTCTGTTTCCTATCTGGGCCACGGCCCAGCCCCACTTTGCCCCACCCCCACCCCCAAGCAAAGAGCCTGTCTGTGCAGCCCTTTTCCCACTAGGCCACTGGGAGCTAGGGTGAGGACAGGCCTGTGATTCTGTTCTGTGGGTCCCCCTGGCTTAATGAGTGCACTGGTGGAACGGCTGGCCAGAGGTGCTGGCCAGGCCCCCAGACACTCTCCCTGGCCCCCAAACCTCCTCCTGCCTTCCTTTCCCCCCTCCCCACTCCTTGCCAGCAACAGAGCAAGCCTGTATGTGGTGGGAAGGAAGGCAGCGGGCAACACCTATATGCTGAGGAATTGGGTGGGGAGAGGCAGGCAGCACATGTAGGAACACAGGAAGAATCACCCTCTGCACATGTGAAAGAAGGGAGGTGGCAGGGGAGGAAATGGCTATTTATGAAGCACCTACTTACAAGCTGTCACATGTTGGTTGAGTTAATTCCCACAGGCCCTCTATGTGGGAGACAGGATGGATCCCTGGGCACAAAGAAGCGAACTGAGGCTGGGAGGGGTGGAGTTAGAGGCCCCAGTCCCCCAGCTAGCAAATGGGACCAGAACTGGAATTCAAACCCATCTTTCTCCGAGTATGCTTGCCAGGAACTGGTGTGATTCCACAAACCTCTCTCTTCCCTGAAGGTCTCTCCCTCCAAGCAGCTCTATCTGTGTGTATGTGTGTGTGTGTGCGTGTGTGTGTGTGTGCGCGGGGGGTGACCAGTGTGGGTGAGAAGCGGAAGGGAAAGACAGTAGATCAGTAACACGTATAGCTTCATCTCCATTCCAGAGCCCCAGCCTCAAAGGCACTAGCTCCCTCATCGGAGACTCTGACAGAAAGCTTTCCCCTCCCCTCCTCCTGCCAGCCCCCCGGGCCCACCCTAGGCAGGATCTGCTTCATTTGGGGACCTACACTTTAGACATGTCTCACCTTATTCCCCAGGCAGCTAAGTGACTATCAGAGATGCAGACAATAGCAAACACCTTATAGAGAATTTAATAGGTGCCAAGTTCTGGTGGAAGGATTTGCCACACAGGAACTGGCTTTTGTTTTGTTTTGGTGGTGGGGATTGAATGCAGGGCCTTCAATCCTTTTTTTTTAAAAATTTTTATTTATTTATTTATTTGTTTGCTTGTTTCTTTATTTATTCATTTTGTGGCTGGCTCAGCCTGCCCTGGTGGTGGCGCTGGTGCAGCATGTGGTGCCGGGGATCGAACTGCAGTCCCCGCAGTTGCCTGAGCCCTCCTAAGCAGGCGCTTTAGACCACTGAACCATCTCGCCGGCCCCTTCAATCCCTTCAATTTAAGATGGGCTCTTGCTAAATTGCTCAGGGTGGGTTCAAATTTGCCATCTTCGTGTTTCAGCCTCCCAGAGTGCTGGAATTACAGGTAAGCATAATCAATGTCCTTTAACTGTCTGTGTATTTTTCTTTCTGTACTGGGGATCGAATACCAAGCCTTTGCATTAGTTACATGCGCACACTCCTTTTTAAATTTTTTTTTCATTTTGAGTCAGGATCTTGCTAGGTCACCAAGTAGCCCAACTGGTGAATGTCCTGCTTCACCTTCCCAGAAATATTAACTGTTTTGCGCCTCAGCACAGCCTTAGCATGGGATGCTGAGACTTCCAGACTTTCAAGCCAAGGAGAGGAAGCACAGACGTTAAGTAGACTGCCCTTGGTCCCCGAGGCAGCCAGGCTTCCAAAGCACTGCCCTGAGGGGCCCTGGAAACAGCTGCTGAAGGAGGAGGAGACTGGCTGCCCAAGGGAAGGACTAGAGGACAGGGATTGCTGTGGAAGTATGCAGCAGCTTCCTGGCTCCAACTGGAAGCCCTCGGGCCTTGCAGTGGGGCTCCAGCTCTGACCCTGGGGCATCTGCCAGCTCACCCCTTCCAGAGACATTGCCAAAGCATTCCCTGTGGACAGGTGTTGCTTCAGCCATCTGCAGCCCATTCTTGTTAGAGGAGGAGTAGAGGCTGTGGGGTGAGCTGTAGTTCATGCCTAGCCTCCTACCTGGCAGGGGCAGGCACTAGGGGATGACCAGCAGGTGGTAAATTCTGAGTGGGTGGACCTTGGCATACAGGCTCCACCTCTACACTGCCTTGTGTCTCGGCCTGAGGCCTGTGGGCTCTTAGAGAAAAATTGCAGAAATCAAATTGCAATTAACAGAGGCAATTATCTGCCTATTAGAAAAACGTCCCCCGAGCCAGGCCTGTGCCATGAGTTGCCTGGGCCTGACTTAGCAGCTGGACCTCAAGGGAGGCCCCAGAACAAGTCAGCATGGAGGGGTCAGAGAGAGACAGCAGTAGCAGCCTAGGCCTGGGGAGGGGAGGGCAGGGGAGGCTCAGAAGGGCCTTAAATTGGGGTGGAGGGGTCAACAGAAGCTTGGAGCTGCACTGTGCCCTGGAGGGGGAACCCCCGAGCCTGAGCCCTGGCCCAGAAGCTTGGAATTCTTCTTTCCCAGCACCTTCTCTGTCCCCTTATATTAGGCCTTCTTAGAGGGCAGACCTGGGGCAGTCTGTGAGCACCAAAGAACAAAGGAAAGAAAAATTGCTCAGTGACCCTCCAGGGAGTGATGATAACATTTTCACTTGAAAATTACCAGAGAACAGATTGTCTTATGCAAATCATATGCAAATCACACTCCAGTCGGTCCTCTCCTAACACTACCCAGAGTTCTTCCAGCTCTTTTCTTGGCTGGGTGTGATGGGGGAGGAGGAGAAGCCGATGGAAATCAGAAGAGTCTTCAGTCCTGTCTGGAACCTGGCTATGTACAATGACACACAGAGAGTAGCCTTCTCTGCAGCGTAGCTCTCTGAGTCTTGCTGCATTTGCACAAATCCTACAGAAATCTTCCTACCTCCTGGGGGGACTGCATTTAGACCCTAAATCCAGAGGGATTTTGATCTCCTGCCTGGCTCACTATCCACTTACAAAAGCTACTTGAGCTCAGTTGGACAGAGTAGATGGAGGAGCACATGAATAAAAATCTGTGGAGGGCTGGCAGACCTTGCTGCTAGGCTCCAAATGTAGCCAAGGTGTCCCAGGAGTCAGCATACCCCATGTCTAGTCCTCTTCTGCAGTCCTGCCTTGGCCTAACACCTCATCCATTTGCACTAGGCAGAACTGAGGAATGGGCCTTGGCCTGCCCAGCACTTGTTTTTAATCCTTACTGGCCACCATCTCCAAACCTTGGGAAACTGCTTTTCTTTCCCCACAACTGAGCTTCAGTATCGTTTATTACCTTTCCCAAGGTCTTTGGTCTGGGCTCTGCTTCCAGGCCAGCCACTCACATCTGTCCTCACCCTGTTGGCACAGGGATCTTTCTATAAAACCAAACTGACCTTGCTTAAAATCCTCAGTGATTCCCCAAGCCCACCAAATCCAGTCTAGACTCCTCGGGCTGTACACAAGGCCTGTGAGCACAGGCTGCAGGCCTACCTCCCACCTTGTTCCCCAATCTTCTGTGGGCCTCATCTCATGCCATCTTGTCTCTTACTACCTACCCAAAACATTACTTCTGCCAGGCCTGCCCAAATTGCTCCCTCCCCTAAAACTTCTTCTCTTCCCCCTTCTCTACTCCCAGTGAAGTTATATTTATTCTTTAAGAAATGCTTTGTCTGGGAGATACTCACTGCCTGCCAGTGCCCCCCCCCCCCCGCCACTCTTCCCAGCTGTCATTGGGTTTCTCCCTCCTTGGTTCTCCCTCAGCACTTTTTCCATAACAAATTATTTCATATGGGTATCATCAGCACTTCATAGACAACGAATGAATGAATGAATGAATGAATGAATAAGAAATATGAATAAATGGAGTTGGTAAATGAATGGGACCTAGGCATCACTCCTGGCTGAGTTAGGTGAGCTGTCTCACTGAGATTCAGGTTCTTGTAAATCAGAGAAGATCCGCTAAGATAAGCCTCCTAAAGTCAGCTTCTGGGATTCTGTAGATGCTTGGGAGATCCTGTGTAAAACCTCAGCTGTATAAGTTGAGAAGAGACACCAGGAATGTGTGTTATGTCTGGCAACATGGCCCAGTGGCCAGTGCCTCTGTGGTCCTTGATAGGTTCTCCACTTCACGCTGAGCCTTAGATTCAGGCTCCATGCCTTTTCTTTATTTGTTTTTGCTTTTTGAGAGAGGATCTCACTATTCAGTTCAAGCTGGCCTTGAGCTCACTACATAGCCCAGGCCAGTGTCAGACTCATGGCGAACTTCCTGCCGCAGCCTCCTAAGTGCTGGAGTTATAAGCATGCACCACCACATTTGGCCTCTTTTGTTTGTTTTGTTCTGTTTTGCCAGTCTTCATTCTTAAAGTCTGGCTAGAGGCTGCCTGGCCTCTGGCACAAAGGTATATCTCCTCCAGTTAGGCTGTCAGAGCTCCTCAGACCTCATCATTACCTGAAGGAGATCATTCCAGGAACTTCTGCCTTGCAGTAGGCCAAGTGAAAAGGTGGCCAAGCAGCAAGTGCAGGCGCTGGTCTTAGGCCTGCCAACAGACACATGTGTCACGGTGGGGCTCTCTGCACTATATTACTGTGCTGCTGGCCTGGGAATGGCAGTACATGCATACCACCCCATGATCATTGTGAGAGTGCCATGAAATTCTACATGCAACATGACTACTACAGTGCTTGGCACATAAAAATGACAACGGCTAGTACTTAGTGTGCCCTCACCATGGCATAGCACAAATGCTTCATATGCATCAGCTCATTTAATTGTCACAGCCGCTCTGAGACAGGTACTATTATTGTTGCCTTCCTTCTGTCAGTCTGAAAAACTAAGGCACAGAAAGGTAAAGTGACTTGCTCCTGATTCTCTAGCTTATAAATGTAGAGTTGGCTTTGTTTTTATGTAACAGCTTTATTGAGATATAATTCACATATCATGCACCCATTTAATGTTTACAACTCAATAATCTTTTTAAAATATGTACTGGGGACTAACTCAGAGGCACTGTACCACTGAGCTACATCTCCAGCCATTTTTAGTTTTTATTTTGAAACGGAATCATGCTAAGTTATCTAGGCTGGCCTACAACTCAGGATCCTCCTGCCTCAGCCTCTGAAATAGCTGGAATTATGGGCATACACCATCACACCAGACTTTACTAATCTTTAAAATAAGTCATGTTTCCTTTCTCCATAATGCTTAGACCAGAAGTATTTCAGATATTTTAAAATTTGGAACATTTGCACATATGCAATGAGATATCTTAGGAATGAGACCCAAGTCTCAACATGAACTTCATTTAACCAATTTATGTGGAAATATTCCTTCTATACATAGCCTGCAGGTAACTTCTCCATTATTTTGAGTGCGCCTGCGTTTTGATTGCAGCCCATCTCATGAGGTCAGGTGTGGCATCTTTCACTTGTGTCATCTTGGGAATGCTCAAAAATTTTTAGGTTCTGGAGCATTTGGGATTTGGGCTGTCAACTTTTCTATTCACAGAGTAGAGCTAGAGTTTGAACTGGGTGCTCTGATTGCAGCTCCTGCCTCCTGGACCTCTACACTGTAACCACTCACAGTCCACCTACCTTTCCTGGGACATTTATTCTCCTCTCCTGGGACATTTATTCTCCTCTGTACCCAACAGAAACTCCAGCCTTTTTTTTTTTTTTTTTGATAGAGTCGCTGTTCTTCTTGCCTCTCCAGGGTAGAGCTTATCCCTCAGAGTCAGGCCTTTGGGCCCTATGGCAGAGGGCTGGAGGAGATGGCTTCAGCATGTGGCCTCTGCTGGTCCTGGTAGCCCTCTCCATCTCTCCTGCCCCCTGCTCAGTACCCATTACAGCTTGTGCTTCATCTCATCTAAATTGAACCAGCTCAATTATGTTTCTGTGTCCAGCTCTGTGCCTGGCTAGATGCAGAGGTGAAACTGATGGGCCTTCCTCTTTGGGGCCTTGCACTCAGGCACCTGCGCAATGTGGACAACAACTGGCAAGTCCTGTCGTGTTCAGGCAGGGGGCAACAAAGGTAGTTCCAAGCAGGGATCTGAGAACATCACAGAAGTGTCTTCGCTGTACATTGGAGGTCTCTGAGAAATTAGACCAGAGCTATCCAAAAGAAATATCATACAAGGTTGGGCATGGTGGTGCACACCTGTAACCCCAGAACTTGGGAGGCTGAAGCAGGAGGGTAATTGCCAGCCTAGTCTACAAAGTGAGTTCAAGGTCACCTTTAAACTGCATAGAGGAACCCTGTCTCAAAAAAAGAGAGAAAAGAAGGATAAACATATATTATACAAACCACATAGTTACACAAATAGTTACAGGATCCAAGTGTGGTGGCATGTACCTATAATCCCAGCACACTGGTAGGCTGAGGCAGGAAAACCACAAGTTTGAGCCCACTCTGGGCAATTTAGCGACTTAGGGAGACCTGGTCTAAAAAATGAAAAAAAATTAAGGGCCAGTGAGATACCTCAGCTGACTAAACACTAAGCATTAGGCAAGTGCAGCGACCTCGGTTTGATCCTCTGCACTGGGTTTGATCCTCTGCACCAACCCTTCCTCAGGGCGCACTGAGCCAGCTACTGAGACCCAGTGTGGTGTCATATGATGGTAATCCCAGTGCTAGGGAGGCTGAAAACAAGAGCATCACTAAGTGTCCAAGCTGCGTAGTGAGACCATATACCAAAATATTTCTTAAAAATTTAAAATGGGCTACAAATGTAGCTCAGTGTTAAGGCCCTGGATTCAGTTCCTAGTACCTCAAAAAAAAAAATCTGGGCACTGTACTGTATGCTATGATACCAGCTACTTGGGTGGGCTGGCGAGATGGCTCAGCAGTCTAGAGTGCCTGCTTAGGCAAGCTTAGGCAACTGCAGGGACCTCAGTTAGATCCCCAGCACCACATGCTTCACCAGCCCCACCCCCAGGGCAGGCTGAGCCAGCCGTAATATATATATATATATATATATA
>PVKN010034680.1:0-11761 GCA_004027915.1 Capromys pilorides
TTGCTGGACTGGGGTTCAAACTCACGACTTTGCACTTGCCAGGCAGGCACTTGTGCCACAGAACTATCTCCCCAGCCCCTTGAGCTCCGTTTTTTATGTTATGGGGTCTGCTCATTGTGCCCTGGGGGGCTAGCGAAGCACGTGGTGCCGGGGATCGAACTGTGATCCCTGTGGTTGCCTAAGCAGGTGCTCCAGACCACTGAGCTGTGTTGCCAGCCCCACTCTGCTGTACGTTAGACACTGCAGTATTTCCTTATTAGAAGAGGTAGGTGCTGGTTTATTTATTTGAGACAGAGTCTCACTATATATAATTTAGCCTGGCCTTGAACTCATGCTGGCTCAGGCTAGCCTCGAACACAGTGATCTTTCTGCCTCAGCCTCTGGAGTGCTAGGATTACAGGTGTGCACCAACACACCTGAGCATGTGCCCATGTATGTTAAGGCTAACATTTGGAACAATGCCTGGCATGTAGCTGGTGTTTACATGGACATGCACATACTGCAGATCTGCTATTTTTCTTCCCTTCCACAAGACAAATAGCTGATTTTTTAAAATATAACCTTAATTTTTTTAATGTATCATTCTTTTTTATTTATGTATGTATGTCAGCTCAGCCTGCCCTGGGGGTGGGGCTGGCACAGCATGTGGTGCCAGGGATTGAACCACATGGTCCCTGTGGTTGCCTAAGCTTGCCTAAGCAGGTGCTGTAGACTGCTGAGCCATCTCTCCAGCCCCTATAATCTTAATTTCTATATACAAAAGCGTGCTCACTGTGAGTAGGGTGATGCTGGTCTACAGACTTGGGCTTGGGGATGATCCGCAGAATCTCTACCTGGTCCATCCTGATCGCTCTGTCTTGTCCTGGCAGGTCCACTATATGACTCACGGGGCCAACAATAACTCGGCTCGCCGTGGGAGGAAGCTGGCCATCGAGAACACCATGGCTCTGCTGGGTACAGATGGCAAGAGAGTGTCAGAAATGTTCCCCAAGGAGATCCTGTCACCCTCAGTGGGCGTGGACCCCGTGGTGTGGAACCAGTACACCAGCATGCTCAACGGCGGGCTGGCCATGAAGACCAACGAGATCTCCGTGATCCAGAGCGGTGGGATCCCTGCCCTGCCCATGTCCCTGGGGGCCAGCTCCGTGGGGAGCAGTGTCACCGCCTCCAAGATGGACAGCTCCCAGTCTGGGGCTGGTGCTGACACGGAAAAGCCAGGCATTGTTCCTGACAACGTTGCCAAACACCAGTTCCCTCACTTTCTGGAAGAAAATAAGATCGCAGTCAGCTGAGCAGTGGAGGGGAACATGGGGGAGTGAGGGGACCCCACCCCTGTCCTGTGCATCCTTTGTTCTTACTGATATGCAAATGATGTTTACGGTGGTGACCCAATCTGGGCCACTCCTACAATCACAATTGTTACTATGCTGCTTTGCAAAAAGAAAAAAAAAAAAACAAAAAAATTTTTTTAAAAAATTCATACCAAAACAGACTCTAGGTTTTTTTTTTTTTTTTTTTTTTTTTTTTTTTTTGAATTTTGGAAAGAAGCGGGTCTTGCAAAGTAGCTTTCTTACTTGCAACAAGCTATGTATGTAGAAGCTTGGTCCAACCTAGAGTGACTCTTTCCGAAGGTGCGCCAGTCGGAATTTCCTGAACCGCCTGGAAAAGACGGCTACTTAGCCTAATTGTGGGAGTGACCTGCTGTGTACTTCCCAGCTAATGCTATGCGGGTGAATGGACAAAGGTCTGTCATCTGTTTAGGGGCCAGTTTGATGCGGCTCCCCCAACCCTGTACCATCTTCTGTTTCTAGTTTGTGTGTTGAATGTACTTAAAAGGAAAATGAAAAATCCAAGTTTGCAGAATTCCCTCAACCTTCAGACTATAAAGTGGATGCCCTGGCGCGGGCATGCTGTATTTAGTCCTTAGGGAGCTGGTGTGTGTCGCTGCTTATTTAAATAAATCCAGTCCACCTGAGCCCCCGGAGTGCAGGTGACTCCTCACACTTCGCAGATCTCCCGGGCACCAGGAGCCAGGCACTGGGCTGGAGTTCTCAGGTGACTTGGGGGTTGCCGGTGCCTGCTCTGTTGTGAAGAATTTTTTCATTCTTGAAACCCACTGAAGACCAAATCTTTGTGTCACAAGTTCCCATGTTTTGTTTTTTGATTTCCTCGGGCCACTCAAGCCAAATAATGATGGAGATGTTCCCCCCACCCCTTGCATATTGCATGAAGGCTTTGAAGTTGGAACAGGCAAGTCCTGGGTGCGAAAGCTTTAATTTATCTACCTCATTTATTTTTTTACTTCTGTAGCCATAGCCTATTTTCCTATTTTTATGACCGCCGAAGTATTCCAGGCTCCGTCTTTTAAAACTGGGAGTTGACATTGGTGGGAACGGCTGAGTGTTCAGGATGTCTTTGATTCCTTTGGGTTGTTTTGTTGTTTTGTTTTGTTTTGTTTTTTAAGAAAAAACTCCCTCTGTATGTGTAATAATATGGAGCATTTGATAAGCCATTGCTCTAGATGTTAAGGAGAAAATGCCAGACGGCTGGGCGGAGCAGTGTCTCCCCCTGTGGAAGCCCCTTGTGGAAATGTGGATCTAGACTGTTACTCCCAAGTTTTGTCTCTCTTGCACCTGACTACAGGATCCAAAAGTGTTTTGCCACGTCGTGCCTTTCCTTCTGGAATTGTAAGAGAACACAACGCTAGTGCCTGTTTACACTGTGAAGTGCATAGTGTCACGAGGACACCCCAGTGGCTTTCTCTCTGTTGAGCTAAGAATGCCTTGTGAATGTATGGTCTACGGAGAGCCCCTGTACTTGTACCTGCTGATGCTGTCTGTCCGTTGGAAAATAAATTTTGAATGTTTTTTTTTTTCCCCCAATCAAGCGTATGTGTATGTTTTTTTGTTTTGCGGGACCAGGGTTCAAACTCATGACCTTGCACTTGCTAAGCAGGCACTTGTGCCACAGAGCTATCTCCCCAGCCTCCTCTCTGTCTTTCAGGTGTGTTCTTCTGTGAATCTGAGAATCTTGGCCTGGCTGCTATTTTCAGCTGCCTCAGAACCCACCTTACCAATCAGCACAGAGAAAGCCATTGTCAGGCCCTGTGGTGATTTTTGCACATGTTGTAGTTGTCTAAGAGACACATCTGTTACATCTACGTTAAATTTTTGTCCAAGTGGCCTTGTTATTGGAAACTAGATTCTGTGGCAGGTCGTCTTCTGTGGTCCATAGTCCTCACACTTATAATCCTCTTGCCTCAGCCTCCTGAGTGGGGATTACAGGAGTGTGTACCCCTGTTTGGCTTTAAGAATTTGTGGCACAGAGGGTTTCTCATGCTGTGGATCACTGCATGCCTCAGCCTATCCTAGTCTGGTCCATATCACTGGTAGAGAATTCTGCTTAGCACTCTTGAGACTGAGGCAGAAGGATTTGCAAGCCCAGCCTGGGCAATTCTGTGAGAGCCTGACTAAATTCAAGAAGGCTCAGCATGTAGCACATTATTAAGCTCCTGGGCTTAATGCCCAATAGTTGTGTTTCTTTGGCCTTTTGAGACTGGCCCTTGCTTTGTAGTTCAGGCTGACCTGGAACTCACAATGATCTTTCTGCCTCAGCCTCTCAAGTGCTAAGAGTATAGGAATGCACTACCATTAAAGAATGCGAATAGCTGATTTGTTAACAGCTAACACTTTTTTGGAGGGGCAGGGAGCCCTGGGGTTTGAACTCACGATCTTGCACTTGCCAGGCAGGCCCTTGTGCCACGGAGCTATCTCCCCAGCCCCGACAGCTAACACTGTAGTGCTGTGTGTATGTGTGATATTTGGTGCTAAATACCGTGCCAGGCGTACACTGCAGGACTGCGCTACACCCCCAGCAGTTGTGCTGTCCTGCCTCAGCCTTGGGAGTAACTGGACTCATAGGCATGAGCCTGGTGTTCAGTTTTCGTTTGGGTTGTGGGGTAGTGCTAGGAACCAAACTCCAGGGCCTTTCTTATTTCAGTATAGGGTCTGAGTGCCTTGGTTGCCCGAACTGCTACACAATTTGCAATTTTCTTGCCAGCTTTCCAAGTGCTAGGATGACAGGCACGCGCCCAAGTTAACATAATTAGATTTTATCAACATGGAGAACGGTGGCTAGGCACAGGGACCCAGGAAGAGCAGGTTGGTGGGCTTAGGGAATGACCCTCATTCCCCCTAGAGCAGGGAGAAGCCGGCAGCAGGCCCTACGTGGTGACTGCGTGTTCTGGCCAGATATGTGGCAGTGGGCTGGGGATGCGGCTCAGCACAAGAGCGCTTGCCTGGCATGCATGACGTCTTGGGTGTCCTGGCTTCATCTCTGGTCTCGCAAACCACCCCCAAAGCCTCCCCAAGGCAAGCAAACTGTTAGAGCTGCTCTGGACTGAAACTGGCCCCCTGGCCTCTGTGCTAACCCTGCATCCTGAGCTCTGCTGTCGACATTGCTGTCAGGGAAGCTGTCCCCTAGTGATAACATCAGTCACACAGGTGGCATCTTTGACGCTGATGGTTCATAAATTTCAAAAGTTGGTTCTTTGAAATACTGAAATTAGGGGTTGGGGAGACAGCTCTGTGGCACAAATGCCTGCCTGGCAAGTGCCAGGCCGTGAGTTTGAACCCCTGTCCCAAAAAAAAAAAAAGTGCTGAAATTGACAATCCTAGCCAACCTCAAAAAAATAAAAGGACTCAAATCTATGCAATTAGGTGTGAAAAGGGAGAAATTGGGCCAGTGAGATAGCTCAGTGGTCTAAAGCACCTGCTTAGGCAACTGCAGGGACCACAGTTCGATACCCAGCACCACATGCTGTGCCAACCCCACCTCCAGGGCTGGCTGAGCTGGCCATAACAAAGTTTTAAAAAAACATAATTTTAAAAAAGGGGGGGGGGGGCGGCGAGATGGTTCAGTGGTCTAAAGCGCCTGCGTAGGAAGGCTCAGGCAACTGCAGGGACTGCGGTTCAATCCCCGGCACCACATGCTGCGCCAGCGCCACCACCAGGGCGGGCTGACCCAGCCACAAAATAAATAAATAAATAAACAAATAAACACAACAAACAAGTAAATAAAGAGGGGGGCGGGGAGAAATCACAACGGGTTTGCAGAAATCCAAATCAATACCTGCTTTGAGAACCTGTGTTATGGTAAGATGGAAACACAGATGAGGGCTGGGGATGTAGCTCACTGGCATAAAAGCCTGCCTGGCAAGCACAAGGTTCCAAGTTTGATCCCCGGTACTGCAAAAAATTAAATAAAGGACATATTTCTACATACATAGGAAGGACCAAAGCTGAGTCAAGAGGATATAAAAGTTGTACAGATTATTGGTAGTAGCAGTAGTAGGAGTAGGAGTAGTATTACAGGCTCTCTATGTAGATCGGACTCTTAGTGATCCTCCTGTTTTGAGCCTCCCAAATGCTGAGATTACAGGCTTGCACCACCACACCCAGTCTCAATCACAGTGCCAGCACAGCACACCGGGAATTGAACCCTGCCACCTGCACTCTGCCTAAGCATGCGCTTTACTCTGCTGAGCTGTCTAGCTGGCCCCAAAAATTCTAAATAAAACAATATCGCTCAGTGAGATTGAACAAAGAAAAGCCCAAAATCCTGATGGATTCACTGCTGAGTTCTACAAGAAGTTTAGAGAAGACTTAATACCATGACTTAAGCTCTTTAATGAAATTAAAAAGGGAGCAATAGTCCCAAAGTCATTCCTGGAAGTAAGCATTACTCTGATAACAAAGCCAGTGAAGGGCCAGGCCTGGTGGCACACACCTCGAATCTCAGCACTTGGGAGGCTGAGGCAGGAGGATTGGTACAAGTTGGAGATCAACCTGAGCTACAAAAGTAAGCTCAAGGCCAGCCTGAGCTGCATAATGAGACCTTGTCTCAAAAAGACGAAAAGAAAAGAACTACAGGGGCTGGGGAGATAGCTCTGTAGCACAAGTGCCTGCCTGGCAAGTGCAAGGTTGTGAGTTTGAACCCTAGATGACTTTTTCTTTTTTTTTTTTTTTTTTTTTTTCAGTACCAGAGATTGAACTCAGGACCTTGCGCTTGCCAAGCAGGTGCTTATGCCATTGAGCTATATCCCAGCCCTAAAGGGAATTGCCTCTTGTTTTATGGATTATCAGGTTCTCAATACTAAGCCTATCACAGGAGCTACAGCACCTGAAGAAGAGACAACACTCCACTCTTTGTCCTCTCTTTGTCCTCCAAGTTCATGAGCTGTCTCAGCCTCCTATCTGAGCCTCCCCAGTGCTGGGATTACAAGTGTGTGCATGCCCAGTTTCGTTGGTCAGCTCAGAATGGGGCTGGCACAGCGTGAGGTACCAGGGATGAACCTGGGTCCTTGTGCTTGTCAGGCAGGTGTTTAGACCACCAAGCTATCTCCCCAGCCCCATCCTGTGGATGGATATAGATGGGAACATCCTGGGTCAAATACTGGCAAACGGAACGCAACAAATCATCAAGAAGGTCATACAGGGCCGGCGAGATGGTTCAGTGGTCTAAAGCGCCTGCTTAGGAGGGCTCAGGCGACTGCGGGAACTGCAGTTCGATCCCCGGCACCACATGCTGCGCCAGCGCCACCACCAGGGCAGGCTGAGCCAGCCACAAAATGAATAAATAAAGAAACAAACAAACACAACAAGCAAACAAATAAATAAATAAATAAAATTTTAAAAAAAAAAAAGAAGGTCATACAGGGGCCAGCAAGATGGTTCAGTGGTCTAAAGCGCCTGCTTAGGAGGGCTCAGGCAACTGCGGGAACTGCAGTTCGATCCCCGGCACCACATGCTGCGCCAGCGCCACCACCAGGGCAGGCTGAGCCAGCCACAAAATGAATAAATAAAGAAACAAACACAACAAGCAAACAAATAAATAAATAAATAAAAATTAAAAAAAAAAAAAAAAGAAGAAGGTCATACACTAGGCCAAATAGGCTTCATCCTAGGAACGCAGGGATGGCTGGGCACATGCAGATTAATAAATTAACCATATTGGGGCTGGGGAGATAGCTCTGTGGCACAAGTGCTTGCCTGCCAAGAGCAAGGTTGTGAGTTTGAACCCTGGTCCCACAAAAAAAAAAAAGTAACCATATTAACAGAGCCAAGAATAAAACCATAGATCTCAAAAGATGCAGAAAAAACATTTGACCAAAGTCCAATACCCATTCATGATTAAAAAATCTACAAAAAATTGGAACAGATGGTCTTTATCTCAATCTGATAAAAGATATCTATGACAAACAAACACCTAACATCATAATAACTGGATAAAACTAAAAGCTTTCACTCTAAAATCAGGAACCAGGGGCCGGCAAGATGGTTCAGTGGTCTAAAGCGCCTGCTTAGGAAAACTCAGGCAACTGCAGGGACTGCGGTTCAATCCCCGGCACCACATACTGCACCAGCCCCACCACCAGGGCAGGCTGAGCCAGCCATAAAATAAATAAAGAAACAAACACAAACAAGAAAACAAATAAATAAATAATTAAAAAAAAATAAAATCAGGAACAGGCTGGCAAGATAGCTCAGCAGTCTCAAATGCTTGCCTAAGCAACCACAGAGACCGCGGTTTGATCCCTGGCACCACATGCTGCGCCAGCCCCACCTCTAGGGCAGGCTGAGCCAGCCATAACATAAATAAAGTGTTAAAAAAAATAAAATAAGGAGCCAGTGAGATGGTTCAGTGGTCTAAAGCGCCTGCTTGGGAAAGCTCAGGCAACTGCAGGGACTGCGGTTCAATCCCCGGCACCACATGCTGTGCCAGCCCCACCACCAGGGCAGGCTGAGCCAGCTGTAAAATAAATAAAGAAACAAACAAGCAAAAAAAAAAAAAATTAAAAAAAAAATAAATAAAATAAAATAAAATCAGGAACAGGGCCAGGGAGATAGGTCAGTAGAATAAGTGCTTGCATGGCAAGCACAGGGTCCTGAGTTCAATCCCTGGTAGTGCAAATAAATAAGGAACAAAAGCCAGGCGTGGTGGCTCATGCCTATAATTCCAGCACTTGGGAGGCTGAGGCACAGATTGCTGGAAGTTCAAGACCGGCCTGGGCTACCAAGTGAGCTCAGGTCAGTGTGAACTGCACGGCAAGACCCTGTCTCAAAAAAGAAAATCAGGAACAAGACAAGGGTGTTCACTATCACCCCTCTTTTTTTTTTTTAATGTCAGGCTGTTTTTTTTTTTTTTTTTTAAATTTTTTATTTGTTTATTTGTTTGCTTGTTGTGTTTGTTTGTTTCTTTATTTATTCATTTTGTAGCTGGCTCAGCCTGCCCTGGTGGTGGCGCTGGCGCAGCATGTGGTGCCGGGGATCCAACCGCAGTCCCTGCAGTTACCTGAGCTTTCCTAAGCAGGCGCTTTAGACCACTGAATCATCTCGCCGGCCCGATGTCAGACTGGTTTTGAACTCCCAATGATCCTCCTGCATCAGCCTCCTGAGTGCTGGGATTACAGGCATGTACCATCACGTCCGGCTGTACTGTATTACCACTCTTACTCAGCAAATCCTGGCAATATTAGTAATTGCAGAGCAATTAGATAAAAGAACAAAAGACAGGAAAGGAAGAAGTTAAATTATTTACAGATGACGTGATTTGCTACATAGAAGCCTGCAAAACCTTCACCCGAAGTTTTCTAGATTTAATAACAGTTCAGTCACATAGCCAGAAGAGGCAAAGCCAACACGCAGAAATCAGCAGCCTTGCTATGCACAGCAAACCCAAGAGACTAAGGAGGCAACAGCTTTGACAACAGCGTTTTAAAAAATGGAGTGTCTCAGAATCAACCTAGTGAAGTAAAAGCCCTCTGCGTCGCAAACAGCAGTACGCTGAAACAAGGAGCTTAAAGAGCATACCAGAAAATGGAAAACTATCCCTTGCTCTTGGGTAGGAGTACAGTGACCACACTTCCAAAATTGTCACATGGATTTCATAGAGCTCCAATGAAAATCCCAAGAACATACCTCACAGAATTAGAGAAAATGTTCCTAAGACTCACCTGGAGTCGGAGGAGAGCTGCAGTAGCAAAAGCAACTCTGGGCAACAAAGGCAAGGCAGAGGCCTCACAATCCCTGACCTGAAATCGCACTACAAAGCCAGGGTGATAAAAGGAATACTTTGGTACTGACAGAATCAGAGCCAAGGGGCAGTGGGACAGTTCAGAAGATGCAGAGACAACCCCAGACACACTCGGCCACCTTATCTGTGACAAAGGAGCCGAGCATCTTCCCTGGAAGCAAGATAGCCTTTAATAAGTGGTGTTGGGGAAACTGGCTCTCCACATGCCAGAGATTAAGACTAGATACCGATCTTTCCCCTTGCACTAAACTAAAATCAAAACGGATCAAAGATCCAAATATTAAAACAGAAACTGAATCTGCTGGAAGATAGATTAAAGATACGGTGTACACAGAAACTATGAATAAAGCCTGATCACACAGGAAATGCAAAAACCCTGCCGCTGAGATCTCATCTGATTAAAGAGCAAGAGAAACCACAACAGAGGGAAAAGTGGAGGAAAAACCGGTGGCCAGCTGGCTGCTCCTCAGTCAAAGGCCTAATATCTAGAATATATAAAGAACTCCAAAAAGAAAAAAAAAAAAAAAATCAGACTCCCCAAATTTAAAGGCTGGGCATCTGTAATGAATAGCTGTTTCTCAGATGAACAAGCAGAGATAGCAAAAAAATATCTTAAAATAAAAGATTTAACATCACTGTTCATGAGAGAAATGCAAATGAAAACAATACTGAGATTTTGTCCCACTCCAAAAAGAATGGTTATTACCAAGAAATAAGCCATTAACAAATCACCTGTCGATTATCCCTCCAATCAGGAGGCTAAGGTAGGAAGACTGGTATGAGTGTGAGGCCAGTTGGGCTACTACGTTGTGAGTTTAAGGCCAGGCTGAACTACATAGTGAAACCCAGTTACAAAGAACCAGAAGAGGGGCTGGGGAGATAGCTCTGTGGCACAAGTGCCAGCCTGGTAAGTGTGAGGTCATGAGTTTGAACCCTGGTCCTGCCAAAAAAAAAAAAAGAAGAAAAAATATATAAACTCATCCCTTTTTTTCCACCACCTCTCTCCTCCCCCAGATTGAACTCAGGACTTTGCGCTTGCCAGGCGGGCACTTACGCCGCTGAGCTATCTTCACAGCCCTCTTTCTCACCTTATAACAGCATTTTCAGAGCCAGTGGGCATGAGGTAGGATGCCCCTGGGGTGTGTAGGTGGCTGCCCGTCGTAGGTCTGACCCGCACCAGGCTGACCCAGGTGCTGCTGAAGCCCAATAGCAATGACAAGGTGTGTTCCAGGAAGTCAGTCCCTCAAGGCCTCTAACCCAGCATCCACCACTCCGATCTGAGCAAAAATTGGTGCCACCACGCACAAGTCCAGGAACAGAAAGCTTGGAGTTAGGATAAAGGTCCAGTTCAAATTAATGAGGGGAAAGAGCTGCACCTTCGTTGGTAGTCCAAGTCCCAGATCAACACTTACCTGGCACCCTAGGCAGAAGGGCTGGCCGAGTCTCATTGACCTCAGCTGAAAAATGGGCATGTCTCTGATGCACAGGATTATGATGAGATGAGATAAGCTATGCAAACACTTCATTTGGTAGCCACTCCGGTTAGGCTTGGCAGGAATCTGAACTGTCTGCTTAGGCTTCTGCCTCCATGGATTCCTCTGGTAGAAACTGCTGAGGCTGAAGATGGGGGTCACTTGGTCACTAGGCAGTCAGCTGAGGGCTACTTCTTCACCTCAAGAGTGACATGAAATGTTGCAGCTCATAATGCAAGGGTACATCCGTCGGGCCGGGGAGATAGCTCAGCGGCGTAAGTGCCTGCCTGGCAAGCACAACATCCCGAGTTCAATCACCGGTACCACATAAAAAAGGGGTACATCCGTCAATGTTCCCCATTTGCTTTAGAAATGTAAAGCGCAGAAAGAAACAGGGCTTTAGGGTGACCTATCCAAGCATCACAGACATGATGGGGGCGCAGCTGGAGCTGCTGCATTTTCTTCATTCTTGCACTTTACCCCTTACCCCACCTCGTCCTCCACCGAATGACATCCCGGACACGGGGACCAAGTGGATGCACAAGGTGGCCAAAGCCTGCTGGCCCCACATTGTTGGCATGGGGGAGTCCATTGCAACCTACCAAGTGACTGTGTTTCATGATCTTTTGTTATGTCCACATCTAAAACTTTTCTTTTTTTTTTTTTTTTTTTGTCTTTTTGAGACAAAGTCTCACTATACAGTTCAGCCTGGACTTGAGCTCATTTTTAGCTCAAACTGGTCTCAAACTCACAGCAATTCTTCTGCCTCAGCCTCCCAAGTGCTGGGATTACAGGTGTGTGCCCCCATGCCCAGTTGTGTGTCTACATCTAACTCAGCAGCTAACCCACACCTATGTGTCCTTCATTTATTGTATAGATTTGTATTGATAGTGTATTCACAGTCAGTTGTGGTGGCACACACCTGTGGTCCCAGCAACGTGGAAGGCTGAGGCAGGAGGCTCCCTATGAACTCAAGGCCAAGACTGGGCTACATAGTGAGCTCAAGACCAGCCTGAACTGCACGGTGAGACCCTGTCTTTTTTTTTTTGGTGGGACCAGGGTTCAAACTCATGCCCTTGCACTTGCTAGGCAGGCGCTTGTGCCATGGAGCTATCTCCCCAGCCCCCAAGACCCTGTCTTAAAAAAAAAAAAAGAAAAAAAGAGGAAGATGAAGATGAAGAAGAAGAAGAAGAAGA
>PVKN010034681.1:0-11782 GCA_004027915.1 Capromys pilorides
AGAAGAATTTTGGAGTGCTTCAAGTTTAGCGACCCTCTTCAGTTCCTTTAGAACTTCTCCATTTTTCTTTTTCTCTTTTCCTTCTTCCTTTTTGTTTCTTCCTTTTTTTTTTCACCCCAAACTGTCAGTGCCCGCCATGGGTAGGATCAGTCAGGATGAAACATTCTCCCAGAGCTGCTTTCAAATTAGTTCTCCCCGGAACTGAGACTTCTCTGGGCTTTCCCAGTGGACCAGCTGACTGGTGTGGTGTACGGTTTGTGGAGAGCAGCTTTCACCCGTGGTAGCAGTGACACCCTTTCTTCATGAAGACACCACACTCTCCTGAGCAGAGACCAGTGGGGAGGAAGCCAGCAGGGAAGGTTCCAGGGCCCCTTGGTGAAGAGTGCCTTCAGGAGTCCTGTACTGGTGCTCTGCGGACAAGTATCATTTGCCCCAATATTACAGATAGAGCTTGCTCTGACCCCGACCCAAGCCATGCGTGCCTGCTAAGAGTTTGACTGGCCTCTGCACTTGCAGCCTGGGGAGCTGGGCTTTTCATCAGCTATGGCTACTTACATTCCATTTGCCTGCCCTAGACCTGATGTTTAGGATGAACTTAATGAATATTGGGTGAAGAAGATAAATAAAAATCCATATCCATCCATCCATTCATTATTTTATCCAAACCGCCAGTATTTATGGTGTACACATTGTATGCCAAATTCTGCCTAGGCACTGGAATTAGACAAATGAAAGATTGTACAAAAGCCTAAACAAGTGAATCTTGCAGTGGTAATGTATCCAAACTAACAAAAGTTAGATTACTGCATAAATGACACACATCCCCCCCTCATGAAAACCTGAATGATCTACTCTGGGAATAGAGACAAAACAGAAGTAATGATATGACAGTGAGAAAAGTGTTCTTGTCTGAGAATGTTTAATGGCAGACACAATTAAATGTGATAGTTTATAAAGTCATTTTAATAAATTTAACCTGTAACAGAAAATAAAAGCACACCAACATTCTGAAGTGACTGAGTTTCTTGTACTGTAGGTGATTTTTTTTACCCTTGTACTCTTAATTTTCTTTTATTCTTTTTGTTTATAAGCTTATTACTATTTTCCATAATGGGCCATTACTATCTAATCAAACTACATTAAACATTAAAAATTAGAACACTACGCTCACATTTTGGATTAGCTACACTAATGATGAAGATAAACCAAAACCCCCAAATTATTTTACTGATCTGGGGTACACTTTGCTGAAGTGAATGTCACCAGCACATAGCTCCCAGACCCAAATGTACAGGTCAGATCAAGGTGCCTTAAACCAACCCACTGGTGCACACACAGTGCCACCCTCAAAAGACACCTGCTTGTTCTGATCAGATGTTAGTCCCATCTTGCTCCACACATTTGTAGAAAAGAAAGGAACCACTCTAATTTGTACCAGATTTATCTTCCTGATTGTGCATTCCTTTGACTGATACTAAATGAGTTTTCATTTTCAGATTACATTCCTGTGGTGGTCAAGGAGAAGCAATGTGCAGCAAGATTTCTGGTAATTCACAAGATGGATCATGCAGAGATGGATGTATTTTATGAAAGTCCATGAGGCTGCAGACCATATTTGCAAAATGATTTTAGGTAGTGCCGTGGTTAACCTCCATATCTAAGTGAGGGTCCTTCCAGAATAAGTTGCCAGCTTCATCTCTCAGTTCCTTTCTAAACACAGTATAATCCAGAGTACGCTATAAATGAGACAGAATGTTTCAGCAGGTCCCTAACCTTTGCTCTTCAAGTACAAGGTGACCTTGACTTACCCTGAAAACCAATTCAAATGTCATTTCCTTTGTAAAGCTTTCACCCAGCTCTCTCAAACACCCATAGTTCTCAAGCAGAGGCCAATCTCTTTTGATTTCATCCCAAACCCCTTTATTCCTGCACTAGAATGAGAGTTTTCTGAGGATCAATACTAGTAACCTTAGCACCCCATGTACTAGCTCAAGGCTTGGAGTAAATGCTTATAGATAAAAGGTATTATAGAGAGATATAAATACGGAATGAATAGCAAACCTCTTGCATGGTTTTCCTCCTTTTCAGAATTACAGCTGAACCCCTAGTCTGTCTTTCCCAGTGCCAGTGACTTAAGGGCAAAACATAAACTGCAATTCTAAGACAACACATTCTTGAACATGTTAATTATCATTACACCACAAGGTTCAAACAAATTCTGTACCCATGAAATGTAAGTTATTATCATAAGGAAGAAGTTTTATTTCCTAAGAACCTCAAAAGAACAACAAATAATGGAAATGAATGCCAACAGAGTAACACAGACTCAAATATATTTTGCATATAGGTTCATTGAATGGAAAAAGAATGGCACGCGCAGGGTGCTCAGAGATATTTAAGGGCAGCAGCATGAAGCTATCCAGTTTCTACTGCCTATGTGGTTCAAATATTCAGTCTACTGACACAAACACACGAAGAGCCTACTCTGTACTATGGTTTTTCTTCAGTGAAAACTGGGCATACAAGTATCTCTTCTTTGCCTCAGAGACATAGTCCCAGGCTTTATGTACTGCAGAAACTCAAGATCTTTGTGATTCATCAATTAGCAAGCCAAAATACTTCCAACGTACAGATTCCAGACTGAAGGATGCAAATAAAAACATCAAGTTCGACCAAATCTCCACTTCAGTATTCCTGACAAATGGTAACTCACACTTCTTTTATGCTGTTCTAATATCAGGATGTGTACTACCACAGCTTAACTTTCACACACTACTAATTCTTAGAAAGTTCTTCTTTCCTGGCACCAAGATACAACCTTCCACTTTGTAGGTTCACCAAGAGCCTCAAACCAGCACTTCAAATATGGGTAAATTGAAGATCCCATCTCCCAGGCATTCATCTGTCTTCTTCCCAAATATTTTTGCTTCTTCTCACATGACTTGGTCAGTGATGATAACTGGGATATCTACCTGTCTTTCTAAGCTCGCTGTAAACTGTGTGTCATGTACTGTGTATACATGATCTTGATTTCACACTGAACCCTGGAAAAGTCAAGGAAATCAAGATGGATGGCAAAGCTTCTGGCTCTTGGAGCCCTTGGCCATATTTTTGTTTTAGGCAGTTTGCTCAAGAGGAGCATAAGGAAGGACTGGAAGGAATGCAAGACTCAGGAGAAGGAGGCCTGCTATGAGCCTGACTGTCTTGTCCTGCCCCTCCCCTGCCTCTGTCTTTCTGTGTGCCAAATGTACTTTGCCTCTCATCCAAGTCATTTTAATGAAGCAGAACATGTACACATCTGGGGCAGCTTTGCAACCACATCTGTGTCTCCATTGAGCTCTCCTGTTGAGTTTTACAGAGCCTTGGGTTCATGTCAAGCTCCTCTGGTTTAGCCAACTGAAACGTGTTCAGTGGCAGCAGTGGGACTTATGTTTCACATTACTACATGGAATTCTCAGTGTACTTTGCAAGCCTATTTTAAGGAGACCTGTGCTCTGTGAATTTTTAAAGCAATTGGAGCGTGTCTTTTCCACCTCTTTGCTAATGATTGATCACATTTTTTCATGATTTTGCCTTTTTTCCTGTGAAGTTTGATTTGACTTTAGAAGTCTGTTCTTTTTACATTTTTAAAAGTCATTTTTAAGGAATAACTTAGGTTCATCACATAATTAGGAAAAAGGTATAGAGATTTCCTATATAACCTTCATCTAACATTACCTTCTTCTTATCAGCACCCCCCATCAGAGTGGCATGTTTGTTACTACTGCCAAAATATTACGCACCAGTTGTCTACAGTTCACATAGTTTTCATCCTTGTTGTCATACATTCTACAGCTTTGGACAAGTGTATGAGACATGCCCATAGCATTGTATATAGCACGTTCACTGCCCCAAATCTTTTGTTCTCTACCTATTCAAATATTCCCTTCCCACTAACTCTGACTTTTTGTGAGCACCAGTGATTTTTCTGTTATAGCTACTTTTCTAATCCTCAGTTTTCTAACCTATGAGGTATTGTGAGAATCAACACAGATTTTTATTCTCTCTGTGCATCAGGATTACCTATGGAGCTTTAAAAAAAATCATCCCACCTTAGGTCCCAGTCCATGAGACCCTGATTCAGTCAGTCAGGTGAGTCATGGTCATTGACAGCTATATTAAAAAACTTCCAATTATTCTTAACACTAGACAAAGTTGAGCACCTCTGAATTAGGAAAGTTTAAGATACTATTCCAGCCACATAAAAAAAATTCTCATCAACTCATAGATATTCGTACTGGTTTTCAGGGAAATTATATGAGGCTCTAAAATGTCAACATAACCTCAGACAAATCCTTTACTCTGTCTAAATTAGAATTTCTTTATCTAAAAACTGACTGACCAATATAAAAAGAGAATACAGTATAGTGCTACACCTGGGATCCAAGCCATGGGCTAGCAAGTGAGGCTTCTCCTTAGTACGTGGGTAGCTGTGCACAAGTTTCTTCATCTCTCCTCAGTTCTGTTTAGATCTCAGTTATCCTCCAAAAGCCTCGTGTGTTCAGAGGTGGGCTTTGGGCAGATGGTTTACTGTGAGGATGTAGGCCAGGACTGGAAGTGAGGAGCCTGTGCACAGCCTGAAGGGTACATATTCCTCCATGGACTCATCTTTCTTTCTCTGCTTTGTGGTCTGCTTTCTGGGAGCAGCTTTCCTCAGTCATGTCGTCCACTTCCACCATATCCTCCCTGCTTTAGAGCTAGCTGAGAACCAAATCCTCTGAAAACTGTGAGCCACAATAAACCTCTGCTCCTTTGGGTTGTGGGTGTCAGGTATTTTATCCCAGGGATGAGACAGTGACTAGGACACCAACTAGCTCTTCCTTCAGGGAACTATTAGCTTCTTAGCGTTTACATGAGAATTAAATGAGAAAATCCAAGCAAGATGGTTGGCACAGTGTCTGACACATTGTGAATCCTCAATAAATAATTGTTTCTATTATCATAATAATTATTATAGTTATTATAAGAAAGTGTTAAGATGACATGCCAGATATATTGGAAAGTCTTACCCCAATTGTGACATAGAATAGTATGATGAGTAAGGTCTAACTGAACCAAATTGAGCACTGTAAGCTGATCAGTACCAATGATTACCTAACAAGTACCTCACAGTCCCTTAATCCAAGTGTCACGTCATCCCCTTTAATGCAGATCCTGTGCGTACAACTCTAAGATCTCAAAGGTTCAAGATTCTCTGAGGCTGTGGGCTTTACCTGACCTGCAACAAAAACTTTCAAAATATTGTGTTTGGTGCTACTCATCCTTTTAAACTGATTTTGTTTAGTATTTTCTTAAGAGAAATAAAAACTTGTGTATTACAGAAAACATAAAACACAAAAAGCAATAACTACAACCAAAAGCCTTTTAAATGTCATCTTAGCTTGAAATTCAGATCTGGCAGACCAGAGTCAGGTTCAACCAATCAGATCTTGGTTATGTTAGGAGCTCATGTAGGCTGCAGAGTTGTTGATTGCATGGATCATCTACATCCCAGCATTTTACTCTAGCACCATATACTATTCATAAGCAACAGAAGCAAATGAATTCTCATTTGCTAAAGACAAAAAGAAACTGAATAGAGATTTTCACAAAGGAATATCAGAATTGGCTTTGAGAAAACAATGGGACTACTTTGGGAAAGGATGACTTGCCTACATTCTGACTTTCAGTTAAGGGGCAGCTCCTTTGAGGAGCTACCTCTGCTAGTTCCTCTGGTTAAATGAACTCGTGTTTTTTTCAGATGAAGTGTCATTTCCTCAAGAAAGTCCTCTCTGACATGCTCCCCTCATCTCTGCCCCATGGCTAGCTCAGGTCACTGTTATGTACCTCCACATCTTATAGTTTTCTACATGGAGTTTCTCATAGCATGTAAATACTTATTATTATCCTTCTCCTCCATTAGATCAAAAGCTCCATTACAGAAGGAATCTATTTTCTTCAACCCTGTTACATCCTAGCACTTAGCCTCACATAGGGAGACCCTAAATGAACATTTGTTGAATGAGTACATATCTAAAACATGATCTCAGAAAAGAAAAAGCCCCTGTGAAGCAGGAGAAGAAGAATAGTAGAGGTTAATCAAGTGTTTCCTGTCTCTACCCTTCCTCATGTGAGCATCTCTTTGCTTCTATATCTTTTCCATGTCTAGGTTCCAGTCAGACTCTAATACAAAGAAAAACATTTAGCACTACTAAGTAAGGTAATGCTTTCAAAAATACTTTTCTGAATATGAAGAGAATACTTGATTAACCTTAATAATTGATTAATCAAGAAGTACTTGCTTAACTTCTCTGTTCATCCCAGGACCCTGTGGCACAAAACACCTGCCCTGCAGGTATTTTCAACTCTTCAGAGGGCTAGGGTACACCCCATGTTGACAGTCACCCCTAGGCATTTATTTGTTAACTACAGGCTGCCATTCTGGGTCAAAGACACCAGTGGCAATACTCCTACTAAGATGAAGTCATCTCAAAAGTATATGGAAAGCTATGAAGTCCGATTTTCTTAAGAATGTCTCTTAACCACACCATAAATGCAATACAAAATCAGAGGAAAGGAATGAAAACAGAATTAACCATTATTGATTTCCATGAGAAGAACTGTACTGGGTGCTTTATGTATTTGATTTTTTTTAACCTTTCAAAACACCCCATAGCAGTATATTATTATTATCATCTCTGTTTTATTCTGAAAAGGAAACTAAGTAGGGTTAGGAATTATTTAAAGTTACACTGGGAACACTTGAACCTAGGGTTCTTTGATCCAAAGCCTTGATTTTGATGGATGTTTTGAAATTGGCTTTAAACTGAAATTTCCTGAGGTAGAAAGGAGTTGGATTACTGTGGGACTTAATCCAGGCTGCTCTTTTCCTAGAGTCTTGAATCTTTACCTAGAAGTCTGAGCACTGGACCTTACTTATGTGAAAGTCCAGTGTCTATCGATCCAAGATGCCACACTTGGAATAGCTCATGCTTCCATCAATACTGAAGATTTGACTATATTATCTGGAGTTTATCGAATCATGACCTCTTATGTCAGAGACTCTGAAGTTTGTAGGATCTCTGAAGTTATCAACTGCTCGAGTAGACTTCTATTTTATAGCCTCTTTTAATGGCCAGGGAGTTGGTAATGACCTGTTCCTGCAAAGTTTATGTATAGGCTTCTCTGAAGGAAAAAAGAAAGGATCCAATTCTCCAGTTAGAGCAAGATCTGTAAGAAGCATTAATCTCCTCCCATCCCCCACACATTTCTACCCTGTTACTGATCTGAAGAGCCAAATTAATCATGGGAATAATAATAGTAAATATTTAGGGAATATTTCAGGCATTATATACATTTCTTATTTAATCTTCAAAAACAATCCTGCCTTATAGTACCGTATTATCCTTAGGCTTGTTTAGAAAATCGTACATGTTAGGTAATTTAGGCTGCATATGAATAAGCTGTAGATCAAAGAGTCAAACCTATGCAGACCATTTACCTCTAGCGTGCCACCCATAGACTTCTACTCCAATTACAGCTCCTTCTGAGTCTGATTCTTTTCTCATTAAGGGTCCTTGTGCCCTTCTAGCTAGGATGGAGGAATATCAGAATATTCATTATCAAAGGGTCATATGCTGTTTTCTCCAAAGCTGTCCTGAGTACTTTGATTGGTCCAGGTAAAATTCTGGCAAGCACTATTATTTAGACTCCCCTTAAAGGACCCTAGAGTTCACTGATAGTTACATGCATTTTTTGGTGGGTGAAAATGTATACCAGATCACAATATAAAGGTTTTCTTTCTTAAAAGTTATTTTCACTAGTACATGTTATATATATATATATATATATATATATATATATATATATATATACATACACATCTTACTTGCTTTTCTCATTGCTGAGGCAAACTGTACAATACCCAAAGTTAAAGGAGGAAAGGTTTATGTAGTTTACAGTTTGTAGAAGTTTCAGTTCATAATTGGCTGGCTCAAAGGCAAGGTGACATGACACACAGTCATTGCAGAGATAAAGTAGCTCATGGTGGGCAAAAGGTACTACAAGCAACAAATGATGACAGCAACTCTTTCTATACCTTATATCCTACCCAGGCTGCTTAGGGCAGGGAGCACTCACACCGTTAATCCTGGGGCCCTTCATCCTAGCGTTGCACTATAGCAATTGCTGAGTCACACACTCTAGGTCCATCCACCTCTGCAAAAGCCCCAAAGCTTTGGGGAGCTATCTAAACACAATCCATAACCCCACATTTACATTCCTTGTATGCAGTGGTACATGTACCTAATACACTTACGACTTTTCTTATCCTTTCCCTTTCCCTCAACCCACACACCATCTCTTGACCCCCTTCCCACTTCAGAACAGTCTAGTTCCTTGCTTCCTATTAGCCATCTTTTCTTTTGTTCTTTATTTATAATTTGGATTTCTTATATAAGAGAAACAGTGTGATACTTAAGTTTGTCTGATTCATTTCCCTTAAAATCATTTACTCAAAACTAATTTCTTTATTTAATATCCCAAAAGGACCACCTATTAATATCAACCAAAATAAAGGGTTCATGACCTCTAAGTTTTTAAATTATGATGGAAATGACGCTTTTTTATGACATATGATCCACTTTCTTTTGATAGTTCTCTTTCACTTGTTCTTTTAGTGCTTATAGTGGATATAGTAGAGTGAAGAACATCAAAATTCTACTTCTCTTTCTAATCATCAGTCATATCTTTTTTACCATGAAAATATATGGCAAGCATATTGAACAAGAGATCATCATTTAAGTGTGAGATATTTGTAAATGAAATGGACTGCAGAAATGGATGTGGGCACAGAAGACTACGGATAAAGTAGTCAGAGAGGAGCGTATCTTAACTGATAAGGTAGAGCAGGTAAGTGGTAAAGACTCAGGCCTCTGTCCCCTTATGTCCTCCCACACTGCTAGGCTACTGAGTAGTCTCGTGGTCACTGAGTGCTCCTCTGGCTTTGGGATCCAATCTAGATGACAGAATAACACCTGAAAAGTGAAAAATTCATTAGCTTTAAATGTGGATTTGGGCTCGGTTATTGTTCCATCGTCCAGGTACTACGAGACATTGGGAAAATCTCTGATTTTCAGTCTTTCAACTGTCAAATACAGCCTTATAAGATTGCCATGATGTTTAACTGGTGTAATCAAGGGACCTGCCCGGCAAGGACAATGCCTCTTACATAGTAGCTGCTAAATATTATTAGTTGCCTTTTTCATTTTTATCTTAGAAAGTCTCTAATATTCTTTTCCCTTTTCAGGAGGCCACAAGGTAATGACAAATGCTGGTTTCCCAAGGGTAGTTAGTTTTAGGCCAGGTATTATTTTTTCTCTTTCTGTGATGGCTGAGGACTAGCACTCCATGTGTGCCACTAACTATCCCTCCCTGGCCAAGGAGAGCAGTCTGCCTTATTTAAGTAATAGAGATCTCACCAAGATCTGTACTTCTATAAAGTTTTGGTACTTAAAACGAATTTAGGATTTTATTGCCTACTTCTAAGTATCTTCAGATTTTATATATTTATAATGTGTTTTTTAATTGTGAAACACAATGTTCTCAATCATAAAAAAGGATGAATTATATTATGCCTTTCTGTTTCCCTTTTTGGGCTCTTATCTCCTTGTGTGAATTTTTTCTGTGATGCTGTGCCTTATGTCCTAACTTATCTGAGATACTAGCTGTGAAAATTGGGCAAGACTCTTAGCTCTCTTGAGGTTGTGTCATTCATTAATTCATTAATTAATTTATTCATTCATTGGATAATTTGTCAAATGTTTATATGCAAGAAACTGCTTAATATGGGGATGCAGCAGAGAGCCTACTCAAACTGAGTTTTTTTATCTATAAAATAGGAACTTGAAACTTGCCTTTTAGGAAAATGGACAAGAATACATAAAATAATACATATAAAGAAGAGAAAGATGCATAGAAGAGGAGTTCAATTTACTGAACCTCTTACTTCTTCCCCGATAATATCAGTGCGTGATGCACAACTCTTATGATAATCTTGGAACGTGATCGTTCTTAATCCCATGTTTGCAGGCACATCCACTGAGACTCGGGAGGGAAAGTGAGGGCCCACATCACCCACTGAACTCGAAGAATTCATGTGGTCTCCTCTGCTGCTTTGCTTCCTGAAGCTCCTGCATACCGCTTGCCTTTCATCTAGAATCCCAGCATGCTTCTTTCTGATAGCAATATATCTGATAGCACCAATCATGGTTGAGGTAGATGAAGGGGTGCTGGCATGGAAACCCCAAATCCTGTTTCCTGCCTTCTTAGGGAATAAATGCCAAAGTAAACTCAAAAAGGAAAGGAGAGGGACATTCATACAATAAACTGAATAACCCCAAGTCACTAAGAAAGGACTCTGTAGTCCTCTGGCAGCCAGACTTGCCAGTTTAGGAGACAGCTGGGACATAGACTCTTGGCAAGAGGAACCATTTTCTCCCAAGTTAACGAAGTCTCCTGCTGTTCTTTTAAGATGATGTTTTAATACTTTATCCCTCACTCAGTTCTTCCCAGGTGGAGACCAGCTTCAAGTGCACAGACACAAGAGGTATATTTTTCCTCTCAAATGTTCATTGTCTTTCCAAGGAAGAATGAGTCTGCCAGAAAATGTTCACTTAGGATCTGGACATTTTCAAGAAGCTGGAAGCAGAGCAGAAAGTAAAATCACCATGTTTACATTTGGCAAAGGGGCTGCAAATTGCCCCCAAGCTAAACACTCGGCATCGATGCACCCTTTTCTCTTCCCTCTCTCAGTTGGCGTGGGTCACAGAAAGAGCACAGGTATATCTGCCCTTGTAGGACCCAGGCAGGGTCTGTTTGCATATTCTTAACTTTTCTCTGGTATAAAGAAAAATAAAAATTATGCCAGAGAGCGCTTGCTGCCACTGAGAGAACCTGTGAGGGGTACCCAAATGAAAAAATAGCCATGGAAGAAGAAAAGCAGGTTTGCATGCAGAAAAAGGAAAGAGGAAAAAAAATCTTTTCCTTGGCATACAGAAATTTCATCCCAAAGGTTCTTTTTTTCTTCTCTTTTCTTGGCAATGTAAAAAACACCTTAAAATAGAGTTATAAAACAGAAACAGATTCTATGGAAGCAAGAAACCAATTCTAGTGACTTCAGACAACTTGTAACTCAAACTTCTATTCTAGAGATGGTGAGACGGAGGTCAGAGGGACAATAACGTCTCCTGAGTTAAAACATGTGTCAGTGACCAAACCAACATTGTAGCCCAGTTTCCAGTGGAACTTTTGTCTGTAGATTTCAGTAAAAGGCAACTTCATCAACTCCAAGCTTACCTAATTCTAGAGGAATTTCCAAGGTGTGGCATTGGAAGAAGCCTCTCGTAGCTGGGAAGGAGGTGGTGAAAGGATACCCTGATCTTCCTCTAAGTCACGTGGCCTTAGGGTCCATCTCCAGTCCTGAAGCCATTTCCCTTTTCTGTACTTACCCACTATGCCCCACACCCAACAACATGGGCTACTGATTCTTTTAACACTCTGCAAAAAGCACGAACTCACCCCATTTGGGAGGAAGCTATGCCTTAGGCATAGCTGAGTTAGTCGGGGCTTACAAAGAGCCTTTGCTGAGATAAAGATAAAATAAGAGGGAGTAAAAAGTAGGGGAATGATTTGAGCTTTGAAATGACACCAACCTGAGTTTAAATCTCAGTTCTATAGCTCATTAGCTGTGCAGTGTGAAAAAAAA
>PVKN010034682.1:0-11791 GCA_004027915.1 Capromys pilorides
TTCCATGGTAGGGAAGTTCATTGTCACGTAAATGTCCCTAAAGGAATTGGAGTCTTGATCATAAGCTCCAGAGTGGCCTGGAGTTCGCTTTTTGGGATTTGTTTTGTTGGTCGTTAGTTGGTTATTGTCTGTTATTGCTGTTGACCCTGGAAAGGAGCCGTTCTCTGTGAAGCACCTTGTTGTGATTGTAGTAGCTAGTTCGTGGTGTAGAAAACCACAGATGGACCCCAGGAGTTTGACGGGGTCCTCAGTGTCCCAGAGAATGTCCAAAGGAGGTTCCCAGCCACATGATCTTCTCCACACAGAGGTGGTTGAGCTTTCCATTAATGGGTTTAGGAGCCTATCCAGGTCCTCCCTATCCCTACCCCAGTCCCTACTTTTATTGCTCTCTTCCCCAGCTTATAATGTGGAATGTGAGCTACTATATGCCTAACACACTTTGGAGCCTGTTGCCATGGCACCAAGAAGGAATCTGGTTCCCATGGCAACATCAAGTTGACTGGCTGCATTTTATACCATGGCAGAGCTTGAGCAATGACTTCTAGGATCCCTAGTTAATCCAGGATTGATGGGCACATGTACTACTGAAAACTTTCACTTTCCCGCAATCCACGCCATCTTCGTGCCTGTCCTCCACTCCTCCACATCACCAAAATAACCACAGTAGTAATAATAATAAATGCACACTTTCTTTGACAACCTACGAAAATAAACCAAAGTATTACTTTAGTGTCTTCATCTGAATAAAATGTCATTTTGAGGTATTTTGCTATACCAATGGAAAGCTGACTTATAATCGGAGCAAGGGTATATCAACTTGGGTCTCTCTTCCTCTTCTTATAAGTTACCAGTCCCATCATGGGGATCCCACCCTCATCACCTCATCCAATTCTAATTATTTCCCAAGAGCCCTCCCTGCAACTACTGTCATCATGTGCATGTGATGCCTACGTGAGGCACTCAAAATGTGGCCATGATAATGAAGAAAATCCTTTTGCCATCCTGCGTGTCCATGCAGATAATTTATAAGTCATGTCCCATCCCACCTTCCAGGCTTCATTAATGCTGTCCAGTTTTTCTTCCCTGTACATGGTAGACTTTGTTCCTTCAAGGCATTTCCAAATTCTTTTTCTCATAGAATTCCAGAGCCACTAGTACTTTGCAGGGATCACTGGCTGCAGTGCTGATTTTATAGGAGAGGAAACTCAGTTGCCAAAATGGTAACGTGACCCAGCCAACATTGCAGAGCTAGTCAGGGAGTCCAGCAGCTCCTCATTCTTTCCCAGAGTAGTGATCTCTTCACAGGCACCTTCACTTAGCAGCACTCGTCTTCATTTTCTCCTCCCTTTGTAGCTAACTTTTTCCACCTTCTTCTGGGTCCTGCCATTCCTCACTGGTATGAGAGAATTTTCTAGAGAGAGGAAGAATGTTCTAGAAAATTGCTGATAGCGCTCTGTGGGAAATTTGCCCATATGTTTTCATCGTGCTGAGGTTTTCATTGTGGTGGCAATTATCATTGTCTTTCCTTTCTTCTGCCTTTATGGCACTTGTGAGTCCAATAGTACCTTCTTAAACTATCCATGCCTTGCTAAATCCTGGTCATTTTCCAGTGACAGAGAGATGAGAGCTAGGTTTTATTCATTGGTGACTCTATGCACCAGGCTTTTTATCAAGGAGGCAGCCAGATCATGACCTTCACAGCCACTCACCCTCTGCCTCTCATGATAGGGTGTCACAGTCCACACCCTACCTTCTGTGGGCCAGCCTGCAGGGTGGGAATTTAGCCAGGGTGAGTTTCCCACTCCTGGTGCTTGAAAGGGTAGTCAGAGCTCTCCTCTGTCTCACATCCCCATCGATGCCCCGCTCCCCAGTTTGTCCTCCCCCTTCTCTGTCCACTGCAGAGAGGGGCCCCTTAGTCATTCATTTAGCAGTCAGAGAATCTAATAGTAGGTAATAACCACAGCTGCAGGAATGACACATTAGCATTAGGTGACAAACCGTCTCCCATGCACGGGAGCCCCACCATGTGCAGCCAGCACAAGGTCAAAGCGCATTTCCTCACCCTCTATGTCATGTATCCCCTGGAAGCTGGATTCCTTGTAAAGTTGGGGGGCTTCATGTTGGGATCCAGGGCAGCAGGACCTCTGAGCTTGAACATACTGTGAGTCAAAAACTGTAATAAAAGCTTCCAGTACAGTCTATGCCTATTGTTACTTCCAGAGGTAAGCTTGTCACCCCAGTTTTCAGGTGCAGATACAAGATGAGCAGGGATAAGGGATCCATTCCGGCTCAGCAGACTATTTGAGAGCCCGCACATGGTCTCTGTCCCAGGCTCGTTTCCCATGTGCTGCCCTTCTCGCTGGTACCTATGCTAAGTGATCCCCGAGGACAAGACACTGCAGAGGAAGGGATGGTGTCTTCCCTGTGCTCCTCAGTTGGGCCTGGTGGGACTGAGACACGAAGGTGTAGGCAAAGCCAGCTTAGCAGAATAAGTCTGGCTCTGCGGGTGGGAGATGTGCGCTGTGGGTCTGGCCTTCCCTGTGGCTGCTGAGGAGCCATAGCAGGTCCCTGTCCATCAGCAGCCTAAGCCTTAGTTTTCTACTTTTTGTTGTTGTTGTTTTGTTTTTTGATGTATTTAGTACAGGGCCTGCAGGGTCTCACTACACAGATCAGACTAGGAGAACCACCTGTTTTCAGCCTCCCAAGCGCTGGGATTACAGGTGCGTGCCACCATGCCCAGTCTCACTCACTGTTACAGTGCGCTCCAGGGGGTGGGGCCAGCGCGGCATGCCAGGGATCAAAACCTGGTCCCTATGTCTGCCTAAGCAGGCGCTTTAATCCGTTGAGCTATCTGGCCAGCATAGCCTTAGCTTTCTTAGGGCTGTGAAGGAGCTGGGCTGTCTTCAAGATCACACACACTGATTCCATTCTAAGATTTAAAGATTCTTCCATTAATAATCATGCTTCTTGTCTGAAATGTTTTCAGCTTCCTATTTACAATCAATATAGAATTGTTGCTTCTGTTTCTTCCAGGCTTGGGCTGTGTCTTTTTTCTGTACGTTATACCCTAAGGATGCGTTTGGTTATTGTTGTTAAATCAAGTTCTTGTATTGATATATATTTTTCATGTATCAAGCTAGGGGTAGTGCCTTTCTGACAATGATGATGTAAAGAAAAAGCACCTTTAAGGGCCAGCCTGATAGCTCAGTGGACTAAAGCGCCTGCTTAGAGGCAGAGCGCAGTGGCCAGGGTTCAATCCTGGGTGTGCTGTGCCAGCCCCGCCCCTGGGATGCACTGAGACAGTGATTGAGACTGGGCGTGATGGCACACGCCTATAATCCCAGCACTTGGGAGGCTGAAAACAAGAGAGTCGCTATGAGTCCGATCTACATAGTGAGACCCTGTAGACACTGTCCTGAATACAGGAAAGAAAAAAAAAAACAAAAAACGAAAAACAAGAGCCTTTAGCCTATGCTGCTGCCCCCTTAGAGCTGGTAAGGCACACCCAGGGGTGAGTGTCATGAGGACCTCCTCACCTGGGAGGACCAGAAAAGACTGACCTAACATAGAATCTGTCAGAGACGGGCAAAATGACTAAGCAAGCAGCTAGCAAGGGCAGGAAATGTAAACCAAGGAGGATTCTGGGCAGCTCACCATCACCTGCCCGTAGCAAGGTCTGCCCACCAGCCTGTGATAAATGCTTCTGGTATTGTCCTGGTCACTCCCGTGGGAACAGCAGCCGAGCCCAGGCTGGAGCTGCCCTTGCCGTCTCAGCCTTTGCTGGAACATGGAATCTTTTTGGCCATTAGAAACTCACTGCCACAGAGAGCGTGCTGGGCTGAGCTCTGTGACGCAGTGGTACCTTGGGACAAATTGTCGCACTCTGAGCCATGTCTGTGAGGACGAGTACCTCCGCTCAAACTTGTGGTGAAGTCATTTTAAAATATGCTCCCATGAGCACCTGTGCTTGCCAGAGGGGAGAGAGAGTGGGATAAGGTCTTTCCCATCTTCCTGTCCCCATCATGTGGCACGGTGATGCCACATAGGTTCTCCACCAAAGATAGGTGGTCTTTGGAGAGACACATAGCTGGGTAGGGGGACAGATGGGCAAGTGACATGCGAGGAATGTTCTGATTGCTGCTGAAGATCGTTTACTACCTTCAGAAAGATTGTCTTGCCTTTTTGTGACAGGCTGCCCTGCCGGGGCAGAGGCTATGGAGGGCTGCCCCACTCAGAGGCAGGCTATCAGTAAAGGTTCCCTGGGCCTGCACTGCTCTGGGCTAAATAAACTCTTGTCCCTGGCTAGAAGGGTATGTCTCGCACTCACCTTTCTGCCAGGGAGACCCCAGCCTGTGCCTTTATCTGCAGTGGGAGGGGTAGGTAGCAGCACAGGCGAACAGCGTGAGCACCCAGTGCTGCCTGGGCCCTGCCTGCCTGGCTGGAGACGGATGACAGTAATCACAGAGCCCATGATCTGGCCTTTTCTGCATGGCCCACCTGCTGCTGCCGTTGTCGTGTTCTGTGCTCTGCTGCGTCCTCCGCAGTGGCACAGCCTGCATCTTGGCAATCCAGGGGTAATAATTAGGGGCAGGGCAGCTCCCCAGCTGGCATGGAATATGAGGAGGGGCCTGGAGGAGAAGGAGGGCTGGGACTCGACCAACAAAAGGAGGAATTAAGTGGGCTGTCCTATGAACCCACAGTTAGCATTTAATCTCCAGTGATAGCTGTGGGCTTCACCCAGAAGCAGGGCTTTCTTGAGGCCCAGCCCCTGCTATTTGTGAGTATGATTTATCCTGGCGAGGTTGGGAGAGCTGTCTGCAGAGCCTCTGAGCTGTGATGCTGTGTGCCAGAGCTCAGGGGGCCTGGCCTGGCCTCTCATGCAGCGTGGGGACAAACACAGTGACAGGAGAAAGAAAAGAGCCTGCTCCCCCAGTGAGGCTGTGGCGTTGACCCTCTTGAGCGGGTAGCCAGTGGCCCAGGCCTCAAGGGACTTGCTTTCTAGCATAACCACAGACACTGAAGGCCCCCGACTGGGAAGGACTAAGGCTTTATTTCGTTTATTGTCAGGGTCCTTCGAACTGCCATTCACGTTGGGGAGAGACAGCCAGGAAGTACTGAAGAAATGCCCTCCCCAATCCTCTGCACAGCCGTGGGTGGGTGCATCCTGCTCCTCGTCTCAGGCGCCCAACACCGCATACCTGATGTGGTAGGGCATGCACTCCCTGCCTTGCCACAGAGTGATGCTTACATGCCCTCATGCCTGGCCCAAGTTCACACGGTCACCAAGGTGGAGGAGCAGGGACGTGAAGCCACGTGTGCTGGCCTCCAGAGTTCTTCCTTTTTCTGTGTACTCTCCTGAGAGCAGGGTCACAGCCCTCTCCTGGCCACATGGGGAATTTTCTCCTTCTGTCCTGCCTGAGAAGAAAGAGTAAAGAAGTCCTCTCCAGACCTCCAGGGGACCTGTAAGTGATCTCATAGGTCAGATAGATCCCAGTGGTCTCAAGAAGAGACCTAGGCAGGCGTCAGTCAGGAATGACATCCCCAAAAGAACTCATTGTGACTTCTCTTCTGCCAGGACCTCATTGAAACCTCTCACTCTTTCTTGGGCTTGTATGTCTTCCAATAATCATAACAATGCCAGCTACAGATAATACAGTCATCAATTGCAGCTGCATTCACAACTACCTGGGGATAAAGGAAGCACCAAGTCATGGGAGTGGATTCCCAAGGCAGAAGCAGCCCTAGGGCAACACGCTGAGAAAACAGGGTTTTGAATGGGTCCCAGGCTGCACAGACCCCTCTGTGTGGGTTCCTTCAATGACCTGACAGTTAAGACAGATTTGGCCACTTCTCTCTGACCTCCAACATGTAGTCTTCTAGAAATTAGTTTTCAGTCAGAACATCACAGGACTGGGCCATTCCTGTCATGAACAGCCCACCCCCTCTGTTACCCAGGATCCTCTAGTCATCAAATCTAACACATTTTGCCACCATTGCCTGGAGGAGCATCCCAAGGACAGGTCAGAGGGAGCCATCTGCCCTGTGTTGAAACAGGGACACATTGTCTGTGGAGAATTTAGAGACAGTAATAAAACTGACCAAAAAAAAAAAAAAAAGAGTGGATCTGCTTTGTATTGTCATCATGCCCTGGCAATTTTAAATAATGTCCATGACGAAATGCTCCTCTGCACAGGCCCAAAAGCTCTCTCAACTTCACTCACACCCCTGGGCTTGCTGTCAGGCTGTTCCTCCCGTCAGCCAGTGCTCAGCTCTTGTGTTCTGTTCAGTTGGGAATCTGGTGTCATCACTAGGGTTGTTTTAAGCCAACAGGGCACCACAGCCCCTTTCTGGCCAGTCTATGTTTACTATACTACTTTAGTTTTCTTTTTTATGGTTGTGTTCAAGATACTTCCTTGAGAAGAGTAAGAAACCACAGGAGAGAAGGGAGACAAGCAACAAAAATACTCTCTTCCTCTTTTTGTTATTTCTTGGGAAATGCCACAGAAACATCTCCTCTCTGGCTTTGGCTTGGGTGAGGTGCTGCTTTTAACCAAGCCTACGCAAGACCTCTCTTGGCAGTGTCCCTATAACAGAACCCACGGAGGATGGCGTGGCGGGGACTCGTGTAGCAATGGAGGCTCCGTACTGTACAATTTTCTGGGTCCTGACTGATAAATTATCATGCGTCTTCTGTGCGCTCTGACATGCAATACAATTTGTCCGTGTAACAGTGATGATAGGCTGTCCTGGGCTAATAACCAGGAACCCTTTATTTAGCTCCTTCAGCCTTTTAGAGAAATCTTAAGTAACTGTTCACATCCCTTTATCGGTTTGCCCTTCCACATTTTGCATAAGTGGAAAAAGCTTTTAACCTTGAGAATTTTATTCACCCAGCACTGGGGGCAAAGAGGAAGACGTGTTGGTGGGGCATGAAGAAAGTAGGGAGAGCTTGGTGGTGCCAGGTGGAGTGGCTTTTGCCTGGATATGAGGTTGTCTGGTCTTACAGATCATGTGGCCTGGCCCACAGCCTATAAGTGAGAAGACCCCATGAGTTGGAAGGAGCCAGCCCAAGGTTTTGAGGGAGATCCTGTTTAGTGTCATCTGGAGGTAGTGTTGGATTGTTCTCAGCCATCACAGAGAGCCCTGCACTCCGCCAACATTTCTCTCCTGGGGTGCTGATCCTCTGATTTCCACCTCCTGCTGTCCAGTGGCTGGGTGCCCTTTGCGCCCTGCTCTGTGTCACAGGTCTCAGTGGTTGATGGTATGCTTCCCAAGACAGATGCTGCTTGTAGGTAAACGGCTCTGGGAGGCTTCCTTGTGATCTAACCCTGCCTGGCTCAAAGCAGGCTTTGGCACTTGTGAGGCACCTTTGAGACCTGGTTTTGGGAGCCTCAGCACGTGCAGCTACAGTGCTAGTCATGCAGGTGAGGGAGAATCCGTGCCGCCGCGAGGATCTTATGATACAGAAGACTTCGCCAGAACTGGCAAGCAAAGGGAGGGCAAGCAAGTGTTGCATGTGTACATTTGGGTGGTGACAGATAAGGGACATCTGCTCGCTCACGGCTCTCCATCTGGTAACTCAACTGGTTTTTGTTACCCCTTTTTGAGGACCTCCTACTCAACTTGTCTAACAGGGACAGGACCCTTGACAGATTGGTGAGATCTCAGGTATTTCGTGTCCCCTTTCACCCCTGGAGAACAAATACACAAACCACAGGGCGGGGGGCACCTTGCAGGCCTGTCATCCCATCCTAGTGAGTCCCCTGCAGCTGAGCACCCCAGGGACTTCCCTCTGGGGAATTCACACCCAGCAGCCCTGCCTGCCAGACTTCAGCCCCCAGGAAGGTCATTGTCCCTTTTTGGCACAAGAAGAGCCTGTGCGGCATAGGAACTTGCCCCAATGGCTTTCACCAAGGTTTGTTCTGAGATGACAGTTGGCACGGGAAAAGCTCTGCCAGCGAGGAACACTGGAATTACAGACATAATAATACTAATTAACTTTCCCAGGCCCGTGTGCTCTGCATTTATTATTTGTAGAGATAAAGCCTTAAATAACAGGGCCAGCCTCTTCAGGAGCCCCACTTGGGGTGAGGGAACTGTCCTCACTCCAGAAGGCGCGAGCCATGGTGCTCTGCAACCACAGCCCACAGACACACACACCCTGGGGTGACCCATGAAGATGCAGCCTCTCCCCTCCCCCTCTGATTTCGATTCCAGCACTGTTTCCTTCTGGCACGGTGTGGGGTGGGCAGAGGGCTGAGGCATGCAGTGGAGAAGCGCTTGGCAGTGGCTTGGCTCTTGCCAAGTCCGAGTCCCAGGCCTTCTGACCCCCCACGCCACCCCACCCCTGGGCCTGCTGTGTATTGCTCAGTGGCAGCAATGCTCAGCTTGGGTGCCTGTAGGGAGAGCCTTGCCTCACTGGCCTCAGTTTTGACCTATAAGGATGGGTATGGTTCGATCAAATTTTTAACCTGGACAGGCTTCAAAGAGTTCTTGAAGTTCCTGAAATTATGTGAAGGTGCTACTGGGCATTTTTCAGGGTTTCAAAATCCATTGCTTGCCTATGATTTTCAAAGAGGACTCTTTGGTTCAGTGTCCTAAAAAAGTTCTTTCTCAAGAACCCATCTTGCTCTTCCAGTCAGTGACTTTGGAGCTGCCAAAGCTGAGGTATTTTATCATCTCAACTATACTCAGCACTGGATCTGAGGAGATAGGTGGTTCACACCGGGGCCATAAGTGCCCTTCCTGCACATGGGCTATTCTAGAGGAACTGATCAAGTAGCTTTGAATAATGTTCCCCAACATCAGCATAGCCATGGGGTCTCCATCTTCTCTGTGGCAGCTCCAGGAAGCCTGGCTCCTCTCCCTCATCCCTCCCAAGTTTTATCAGTTCTGGAGACACCTCTGAAGATAATTTCTCCTGTTGAGCCACCAGCGTGGTTTACTTGCCATCAGGAACAACAAAGCCTGTCCTCCTAGTCTTGCTGCCTAGGAAACCCCCTCACCAGCTTGCACTCAGAATGACCTTCAGAGTAACCCACGTCATTTGTCACTTGAAGTTTTGCTAATAAGTTAGTGATAATGAGCTTGATCATTTGAAAGGTTTGAGAAACTCTCTCACACTACTGAGGGGCATCATGGAAGAAAAGGAAAACAACTCAATTTGAGGATCCTCAGAAGATTCGGGAGACTGATTCCTAGGGACTGCTGAGGGGTCAGAGCAGCCTCTTCCAAATCCTGCTGCCTCCCCAGCCAGGCACAGTTGGCACCTTTGCTCTGCTTCTGGTTCCCCCAAACACTCTCTTCGTCTAATGACATGTTCTTAACCTAGGGCCCCCGGGGGTCGATAGATTGAGTTCCAGACGACTCATGAACCCAGATGGGAAATAGCTGAATTTTTTATTCACAGACTTCTAACTGTAGTTTACCATGTTATTTCTTTGTGAATAGAGGCAAAAAAAAAAAAAAAAAACCCTCACAATATTATTAGCAGTTTCTCTGACTATGCCTACCAGCAAAGTCCATGGTTATTTTCATATCGCATTAGGATGGTTGCAGATAACTCAAAACTATTGTTTTTCTTCATCACTACTTTGAAATGCTGTTAGTCTACTAGATTTTGTTATTTAATATCATAACAAATAAGCATTTGTATTTTTCTATTGTATATTTGTCTTATAAATATTTTGATAACTGTATTTCAGTGTAATTGGTTTTACTTGCAGTCCTTTATTTGAATTTAAAAACATTCTGACAAGGGATCCACAGCATCACCAGAACTGCCAAAGGCACTCAGGACACACACACAAAAAATCTTACAAGCCCTTGCTCTAAATGGACAACTCACTTGTTCAACTCCTGGCTGCCGCTGCTGCCTGAATCACATTATGAGTGGAACTCTGGGCTCATGCTCCTGTCAGGGTGTGGGAAACTTCCCAGAACTCTAGGAGATGCCAGAGCCAACACGAAGTGTGCTGAGAGTTGAAATCAAACATATACCGTACAAGGAAAGGTTCCCAACTTGACAAATCCCAGAATGTGTTTGGCCCAGAGCACTCTTACCTGCTCATTAAATAAGAAAATAACCCATGAGTATGAAAGAAGGAATTTGCATCAGTCTAGAACTGACTTAGACCAGCATCCCCTCAGCTCTTTGGGGTACAGGGGGTACGGGAGTGGGGGCAAGCCTTTGTTATTTGTCACTTGGATCAGGAATAAGAAACCATTAAGTAAGGGAGCAGTATACCCTGGTGGCTAGGACCATGTATTCTAGAATTGTCTAGAAGTACTCTGTGATCATAGAACCAAGATCACTAGCTGGGTATGATGTAGGCAAGGTGAACAGTGAGCTTTCTCACCCATAAGATGGCAGGCTGTGCTGTTGAGATACCTTCCTATTTCCATAAGCACTCAGTAGGTATAGCCATTCTCTCATGTAAATCATAGCATTTGGAAGACTCGGGGCAGGGTGTGGGGAGAGAGAGAGAGAGACAGAGACAGAGGGAAAGGGAGAGGGAGAAAAGGAAGAGGAAGAAAAAGAGGAAGAAGAAGAGGAACAAGAAGAGGGGGAAGAGGGGGAAGGGGAAGGGGAGGAGAAAGCAAGGGTATATTAGCTTTCTGCTGCCATAACAAATACCTAAAATAATCAAATAAGAAGGAAGAAAGATTTATTTTGGCTTATGGTTTTAGAGGTCAGTCCATGATTGATTGATCTTGTTGTTTTGGTTCTATGGCAGCATGATATATCATTGTGAAGGGACCCAGAAGCAAAGATAGGGGAAGAGCTGGAATCCCAATACGCCCTTGAAGAGTAAAGCCCCAGTGACCTAGCTGTCTCTTGCTAGGCCTCACCTTCTGAAAACTCTACCACTTTCCATCTTCCACAGCTGGGGACCAAGCTGGCGCACCATAAGGGGTTGGAGGGTCATTAAAGATTCAAACTGTGGCACAAAGCAAAGTAGAAGCAGCAGGGACTGGAGTGGGGAGTCTGATGGCAGAAGGACATCCAGAATCCTCTTATTCCCATCCTACCCTGTGTTCCTATCATCCTGTCATCACCAGCTTCTGGGAGACAAGAGCCCAACAATGTGGACTGGTGCTCTGAGTAATACAAATGTGACTTTTCTCCTCAGTTTCTAAGTAATGGTGTCTTCCTCTTCAGTTGAATGAGTCATAGGCTGTAGCTCTAGAATATACCTCCATATTTTAAGTAGAGGGGTCTAAATCCTCAGGCACAGAGCAGACAAAGCCAGGGAGACAGCAGAATCTGTTGGGAACATTTATTGCCTCCTCAATAATGGCAATATTCAGAATGGGCATGCTAAGAAAGAATTTTGCGTCAGAGTCAGGGCACAGAAAAGAGCCTTTTGTCCCATGTTTTCCTCAAGAGACACTTTGCCCGTGTCAAAACAGAAGGAACCAAAAATACAGGGAAGTGGTCTTTGCCCCAGGGGGGCTTCACGGAGAAACCTGTCCCACATTTGTCACTTCATTTCAATTTACTCTTTGAGTCATTTCAGAAGTGCTATTAGCAGGAAACTAATTGATAAGCATTTCACCCCCATTGCCCTTCAAACAGAGGTTCCAGTGCACAGGGAATCCACAACCTGTGGGTCCAAAAACCTTCCAAGGGCAGAGGATGGCCATCCCTGCTGGAAGGACTTCTCTGATTTTTTTTTTTTTAATTTTATTTTAAAGAGTAAAAACAGCAGAAACAAATATAGAAAAACGGTAACAAGCAAGAGTACATATAGTACAGAATCTCAAAACAAGAACAAAAATTTAACAATGG
>PVKN010034683.1:0-11783 GCA_004027915.1 Capromys pilorides
AAGAAGGGGTTCAGTATTTTAATACTATTCTGTCCGTTTTATTAATAGAAAGTCAGAACAAAGAAAGGACCGAGACTTGCAGGAGGCAGTCTGGGATCACTGGCAACTGTCTCTGGGTCTTTGGCTCTCACCACACAGTGAGACCTAAGGAAGTAAGATCGGTCTTATTAAGCCTAGGATTGCCTTTCTGAAGCCCTCAGTTGTATCCCCAAAGATGGAAATGCAGAGAACAATATCAGCAAGATGCTGTGATTACAGAAAATGTATTAGACAAAATTATCTAATACATTTATTAGTCCCTTACTTTTAATTTTAATGAGTGTGTTTGTTGACAGGTATTGTGCTGAGCCCACGTTTGCTAAGATGATACTGATCATGCCATTTGGTAGGAAAAAACTAGGATGCTATAAGCCCAGTATGCATTGAATAAACGAAAAGATCTGCCACATTTTCAAAGTATGTGCAAACCAAAGCACCACAATGAAGACACTAGATAATGAACCCACAAGGACTACCTCTGAGAGGTCTTGGGAAAGGGCCCTTCAGTAGCTTTCATTCTATCTGTATAGAAATAGTGTACTTATGTAGTAGTTGTGCGGGAATGAGTGGCAGGGAGAGAATGAGAGACTGTGAGAAGGGGGGAGAGAGGGAGAGAGAGAGAGACAGAGAGAGACAGAGACAGAGAGACAGAGACAGAGAGACAGAGACAGAGACAGAGACAGAGACAGAGACAGAGACAGACAGACAGATTGATAGGCAGAAGAGTCCAGGGAATTCCCATCACAATAGATTTTATTTACTATCTGTGTGGTAGGCACTGAGAATTTCATGTAATTTATTTTGGCTTAATTTAGACAATAACTCAAGAGATTTGGAGAGTACAGTTCCCATCTAAGAAATACAGAAAGGCTGAATTAACTTAGCCAAATTTGTTAAGATGGCAAAAACAGCGTGTTTCGTGAGAGACTGAGCTGGGACAAAGCTCTTCACCACAATGCTTCATTTTGGCGAGGAAATATCTACACTAAGTCCAGTTGCTATAAACTTCACAACCCTGTAGGTCTGCACACTATCTCATTTCATTTTTCTTTTCTTCTGTTAATGTATTTGGTTGCTACAGGGTCTCACTATACAGCTTGGAATTGTAATGATCCTCTTGCTGTCAGCCTCCCCTGTTCTGGGATTACAGGCGTGCGCCACTACGCCCAGACTCTGTGACCAGCTCAGCCCACTCTGGGGGTGGGGCTGGCATGGCATGTGGTGCCAGGGACTGAACCACGGTCCCTGCACTTGCCTAAGCTTGCCCAAGCATGTGCTTTAGTCCACCGAGCTATCTCACCATCCCTCTCGTTTCATTTCATGCATATTTTACTTGAATGAAGTCACATTTTGAGGCCCATTTTTAAATAAGTTTCTAAACTGAAAACTGTCAAAAGACCATTTCCTGCTTTTAATATGATCTTTGTCATTAAAGCTAACACATAAAACCATGTTTTTTAAAGAGTGAAAGGTTTTCTACAGTAGGGAATCCATTACTTAGAACTTATAATAGAAAAACCTGATGATCCCAGAATACTTTTTTGATAGAACTAACAGAGTATCTGTCATGTCCAAGTCATCACTAGATAATCTCATACAAAAATCTAAGGGCTATAATTTAACTTCTTATTTTTGAAAATTCAGTTGGCAAACTAATATTAACGAGGAAATGGCAAATGGAAACATGAAGTACTTGAAAGAACAAACCAAAATTATTTATTTACTCATTAACTAGGCTATAAACATGCCATCCACACACTAGAAAAGCTAATAACTGCTCTCTAATCGTGCTAATTATATAATGACAGTGCTGTAAATGTTGGTTGACATAATTTTAGATTTCTCTGAGTAATCTTATCATTAGTCAGACTTTGGACTTCCGCCACGATGCATTCGTGTATATACTGGTACATGCCAAACAGTGCAAGCAATTTATTTTTAAAATTGGTGGTTAAAATGCTACTGATATTCAAATGAGAAACTTACCACATCCTTAGGAGGAGGTTCCACTCCCTTCTTTATCTTTTTACCCATCCTGGAAAAAGGTGCAAAATGGTTAAAGTAGGATTTCTGCCATTATAAATGCCTACAATTCTCTTATCTACTTGAATTCATGAGATGTTTATTTTCCCCTTTACATTTTCCTTAATAAAAGAAAATGCAACACAGGGAAACATTCTTTACCATGTACACACCTGACCCCAACACCCTAGTTCTACTAACATGACAGGAACTAGTTTATCAAGCTCATCGCTCATTTACATTGACTGAGTTTGAAAGTCTAAATCCAAGATGCTTTAGGGAACTGCAAGAACATCTGTGGGCTAACATTGTTAGCCCTTAGATTTTTGTATGAGATTATTTAGTGATGACTTGGACATGAAAGCTATGCTGTCTGCTAGTTCTATCAAAAAAGGCAGGACTTTTCTCTAATAGAATCCATAGCTTAATAACAAAGCAACTGAGAAGAAAAGTGTTCTGAGAAAATTGGGGTTACTCTTGGCTCTTCATAAGATCTTTTCCCACCTATCTTCACCTGCACATGTCTGTGGAAAAAAGAAACAGTATATACGCATATTGGATACTCCAGGGGAATCACTCAACTGGGTATGGAAAATGTCCAAAAATCAGTGACTGTTAGAATAACCTATATCTTGCTAGTTTTCTTCAGGGAGAGTTGAGGGATTGTGTTTGCCTCAGAGCAATCTCAGATGGTATAATGTAGCCTCAATGAAATTACCACAGTCTCAATCTTGTGAGGAAGAAAATCTGTGCAGACTCTATAATATCAGAGTTAGTCGAAATTGTTATCAAAGACAAAAGCAACTTCCTAGCATTAGAGATACTGAGCAGAATTATTTCAAATATTCGAAAGCCTCATGTATATAGAAACTCATAGGGACCTCTGAAAGACACCTGTTTCAGCTTACTAAAATCAGGCCACACAAAGTAAAAGATCTTAGGGCCAGTCAGATGGCTCAGCTAACTGAAGTGCCTGCTTAGGCAGGTGCAGGGACCAGAGTTTGATCCCTGGCATGCTGTGCCAGCTCCATCCCCAGAGTCCCCAGAGAGGGTGACTGAGACTGGGCGTGGTGGCACATGCCTGTAATCTCAGCACTTGTTAGGCTGAAAACAGGAGGATCACTGTAAGCCTGATCTGTGTAGTGAGACCCTGTAGACCCTGTGTGTATAAAAAAAAAAAAAAAAGTAAAAGATCTTGAGGAACAAGACAAGCTTATTTTGTGATGCATTATTTTATTCTATATTCAATATGTTAAAATGTATCCACATCCTCTATTAAATGCAGTTTTTATCATACAAACAACTTTGAAACTACTGAGCAACTGGTACACTTGGAAATTCTTGTCAAATAGGAAGCTATTTTCAAATGTAACTAAACCTTAGTGCTAATAAAATATTTAACATTAACTTTTATGTTTTCAGGGGTTAGAAAAATAGCTCCGTGGCACAAGTGCCTGCCTGGCAAGTGCAAGGTCATGAGTTCAAATCCTTGTCCCACAAAAATATAAAAATTTAAAAAATAAAACTTTTAAGTTTTATTTTCATATATTGAGTCTTTTTTTCAAATCTCAAATATCTTAGGCAGATGTATGAAAATCTCACAGGTTCTAGGCCTTACGCCTATAATGATTTGGGCAAACAAAGAAACTATTCCAGACAAATGAAAAGTTATCTGGTAGGAAAAGTTAGTTTATTGCTCTTTATAACAATTTCAAGACACAACAGCTTCTGATTTATAAAAGAATCAGGTATAATTTTTCCTATTTTATGAAAAAGTGCTTTGGACAACTGCACAGTGAAGCGCTCAGAGGCTAGAGTCAACTAAAGATCTAGTGCTGTAATGACAGAGCTGGTCCTAGGCAATACTGCAGCTTTTTAATCTCCACCAGGAAGAGAGTAAACAGCCCCTACAGATTAGGGGTGAGCCACTAACATTGATATCTGATAGAAAAATTTAAAGACAAAGAGTGCTATAATGAATACAATTTTTTAAATACTCAAGGTAATCTCAGGGAGATCAGTGCTATTTCAATATTGTTCCTTTGTGCGTGTTTTCTATAGTGATTTTATCATCCTGGATTTCTGTTTCCCTAGTCTCATTTTCCCTTCCTGGGACCATATTCCTACTAAATTCCCAACAAGCAAGTCAGTCTCCATTTATTCGCCAATATTCATTCTCCAATTAATCAGTATGTCATTTAAGCAGCAGTTCGAAGTTTTTATTTTACCTAGTCAATCTTTTTTTTTGCGTGGCCAGGTTTTGAACTCACGACCTTGCACTTGCCAGGCAGGCACCTGTACCACAGAGCTATCTCCCCAGCCACTATCTAGTCAATCTCTTATTGCCAATTTTTCTAGAATTGTGGGTTAGGCTACAATAAACATTCTTAGGCATAAAACTTTCACTCTCATCCCCAAATGTTTCTTTTAGGATAAATCTCTGCTATGGTTTGTATCTAGTTGTTCCCCCAAAGCCTCACGGAATGTACCAGAGGGCTGTCAAGCTCTGGCTAAGGGGCGGGGCCAAAAGACCAGGACTGGGATTGAGGGGCGTGGCCCCAAGAGTTAAACTGACAGCAAGCACTGCAAGAGCCCCGCCCCTCTAGGGGGCGGTTTCTCTCGGAGGTACGCAGCAAATAATCCCAGACATTGTAGCATAGCCTCGAATTTTGCTATGTAATTCAGGCTGCTTTAAATTATGAGTACTCTAGTAACTATGAGCTAAATAAACCTTTCCTACCCTAAGCTTGCGTGTCCCATATTTGTCCCAGCAACTAGACAAAAGTAACTAAGACAATCTCCAATAGTAAAAAGACTGGGCAAGAAAGTACTGCGTTCACTGTATTAGATAGGAAAACTAGTCATTAAAAAGCTTCCTACATTGGCATCTGCCGGAGCCACCCTTCCCCCACACGAGTTCCTCCGTCAGTGCTATTTCTCCTGAGCACAGCTTCAGCCCGCAATCTTAAATATTTTCTAAGTTGGTCAATGTTTGGAACAGATTTGAAGGAGAAACAGAGGGGACAAAGTAGATCAGGCCCAACTTCTCGAATCACTCAGAGTGAATTAATTTTAGACCCCCGGACCACCTCTAACCTCAGTTTTGTTGCCTGTTAAATAAAAGAGGGTCGAGGTGCTCATGAAACTCGCCCCATCCCAGTCTAACACTATGGATGCTGCACAGGGACAACCCTGGAAAGGGTTCCCTCCGCCGTTCCCTCAGGTGGCCACACCCCGCAGCACTCTTTCCCCAAGTTTTGCTGAAGCCCCAGGGGCAATTTCTGATCCCAGAGCCAGGTGTGCAGCCACGGGCCTCCCTGTACCTCTCAGGAGCTCCCAGAGCCTGGGCTCCTCACGTTCCGCAACCACCAAGGTCTCTAGCCGGGCAAAGCTCCCAGGCTTGGGTTGTCTTTGGTTGCTAGGCGACACCTCCCTGAGCCTGCGCACTAAGGCATCATAGGCTGCACCAGCCCCTCCCCTCCGTTCTCACCCCTGGACTGAACCAGCCACACATACACAAAAAAAGAATAAAAGTTATACTTACAAGAAGGAAGAAGTTAAACTACCCTTATCCACAAATGATATGATCCTTTATTCAGAAGGCCCACAAGACTACACCAAGATTCCTAGAACAGTCTAATTGAGCATAGTGTTATAAGCTGACTCCATCAGCCCTTTTTGTAATAAACCCTGTAACTGCTATTTTGTAAAACCCTTGTCCTCTCTATGAACCCCATAGAGAGATGTTCTCCCTAATTGCGGGCATGCCAAGAAATCAATTAACCTGGTGCTAAGCCTCCTTCCTGATCACAGGAAGGAAAGGCAACTCCCAAGCCCTGCAACATCTCTTCCTCCCCCAACCCTCTTTGGCAAATGTCCTTCCTGATTAAGCGGTCAAAGGCAACTCCTAAATCCTGCAGAACTGCCCTCTCCCTGACCCCGGAGGGAACTCCTAAATCTCGCAGAACTCCCCTGGCCCTCAGCGCTGCCCGTTTTCCCTTTAAAAACAACTTTTCATCTCAGTTCAGCATGCACTCTCATCTGATGGCAGAAGAGTGTTGCCACCGAGCTGATAATGAAGCGCTCCAAATTCTCCTTTTGGTCTCGGTGTCTGTTTTTTAGTAGCGTACCACACAAGGGAGTAGGATATAAAGAACGGGACAGCCCCAGTCCACCTCTCAACCCAGCCACCCTACAAATACACTTCCTATGTGCTGGGCACTGTTGATACCTCAGGGGACAAACAGACCCAAATCCCGGCCTCCCTCCAGAAGCTGACTTTGTCAGCGCAGTAAGTTCTCAAGAGCCAAACAAGTTTTTCACCTTCCTCCTCTTTCACGCCAGTGTGCCCCCATCCTTCCTTCTCTCTTCCCCCCCCCCCCCAGCACTGGATATGTTTGTTTTACAGTATCAGCTTGCCAAGGACAATGAAGTCCTTTAGCCTGCGAAGAATGGACATAGCCTTGTTGCAACCCAGTTCCCCCTGCACCTTGACTGACTTTGAGCATATTTCTCTACTCTCTGCCTTCCGGAAACTTTCACGGGCCTGCGGGCCTGGGGTCTCCAATTGCAGCGCGGGCCAGCCAGGGAACATGGGGAGCGGTGTCCAGGAGACAATGCCTGGGCCCCCAGTGGCCTTGCCCAGCAAGGGGTCACGAGCAGGAGCCAGCCCTGAAAGGACAGTTCTTCACCTGTGGCAAGCTACTCAGCAACAGCGCCCTTAAGCTGGGCACCGCCACGCAGCAGCCCAGGATCAGCTGCAGCAGCCAGAGCCAGAGCAGCAGGCTGGCAGGCAGCGTCGCGGAGCCCGGGGCAGTGGCGGCAGCTGCAGCCCGGTGGGCAGAGAGCGCGGGCGGCGCGCCCAGCGCCCCTGGGAGGGCGGCCGGAGCCGCGCAGCGAGGCCGGGCCCCCCGGGAGCTGCAGTGTGCTGCGGGGCCAGCGCGGGCGCAGCGGGGGCAGGGGCAACTCCTCCGCAGCGGAGGCGGCCGCAGCCAGGCTGCAGAGAGAGCGGGCGGCGCGCTCAGCACCCTGGGGAGGGCGGCGGGAGCTGCAGCCCGTAGGCGGGGCCACTGCAGCCGTAGCGGGGGCAGCGGCGGCTCCTGGGCGGCAGTGACCAAGGCGCCCACCCCACCCCTACCCCCCACCGGCGGCCCTCCGGAAAGGCCCGTCACTGGGCAGCAGGAGCCCGGGAGCGCCATGGGCAGAGGCATGGGCGGCGACCGGGAGCGGCGCAGTGAGTCGCAGCTAGACACAGCCGAGGGCGCCACGCACTGGGCACCGCGGGAGGGCAGGCCGGACCTGCGGAGAGGAGGCGTCCACGCGGCCCAACCACTTGCTGCCACCGCCGCTGGCCGGTCCAGCCGCAAACACCTGCTGCCCGCGGGCGCCTCCCCTGCCCCTCGCCCGCGCCCGCGCCCTCTCGAGTGCGCCATAGACCAAAGTCGCAGCCATGCTCTGCATGCTTCCTGGCTTCCAGGAAGTTCGCCCGCCCCCAATTCCCAATCAAGTCCCTCTAGTGCCTAGGGTGAGGGAGACTCAGCTGCCTGCAGCTGATCTCTCACATGCTAGGTTTGGCCCAATCGCCCAAGAGCTGGGGCTAGAAAAGGGGCCCAAGGGCAGGCGGGTTGCTGTATCCGCACCTGAGCGGGCAGACAGTGAGAGGGCTAGGAGGTCATCTAGGACCTATCCAGCATCCCTAAGAGAAAGCACCCCAGATACCTGGTGCCAAGGGCAAAGCTTAAACACACCCAGTCTGCCTTACTCTGACTCATGACTTTTATTAGCATTTGCTCGTAGAACATGGAATCCTACACTTCCAAAGAAATGGCCTAATAAAATCATAATCTGCTCTGGTAATTTATGAGACATTTTATTTATTTATTTATTTATTTATTTATTTATTTATTTATTGTCTTTTTGAGGCAGGGTCTCGCTGTGCAGTTCAGGCTGGCCTTGAGCTCACTTTTGTAGCCCAGGCTGGTCTTCAACCCGCACTGATTCTCCTGCCTCAGCCTCCCAAGTGCTGGGACTACAGGCGTGTGCCACCACACCTGGCATGACTTTCTTTCTATAAAGTGAAAAGAGTGTTTTCAAACACTCCCCTCCCCATATTAACTAACAATTTTCCCATCCAAAAGTAGTATTTATGATTAAGAAATGACTTACTCTTAGGCCTGGCATGGGCAACACAACTGAATCCCACTTTCACTCTCTTGAGCCCTGCAGGTAATGAGTTCAATCCATACAAGCTCCTTTAATGCAGGAGTCTTTTAGCTGGCATTTCCCAACCACCACTATCCCCATCATATCCTCCTGAAGGTCCTTAACTGGGTTCCACAATCCCCCAAGTAGTCCACATATGGAATTCGAATAATCTGCGGCCTTGACAGGAGGCATCTTGTGTACTTTCACTTGTTTAAAAGCATAAATGGGTTGATGGCCTTCACAATACAAAAAAAAAAAAAGGGAATTTAGCTAGCAAGTTATACTAATAGTCTAGGAAAGACAGAAATAATAAATCTGGCAAGGATAAATAGAGGTAAGAATAAGCAAGAGATCAAATAAAGGAAAAACACCTAGGTTAAATGGCACCTTTCACTTCCCACTTCTACACCTTACAAAACAGAGAAGCTGTCCCTCTGGCGCAGCCTCCTCGCTAAACTGTCTCTTGCTTCCTGTTCTTCTTCCTCTGTCCTTCCCTCAAAGCTAGGATATTCCCTCAGTGATCTCAGGCTGTGGATACCAGTTCTGTAGGACAGTTCCCAGGTCCTTATTCCAGTCCCAACCCTGCTCTGAGCTCTAATCTCACCTCTCTGACTTGAGGAGCACATTGCAGTTGGACTATCTACCCACCCGTACCTTTAAGTCTGTTTCCTGAAAAATACGCTATCTTTGTCCAACATGCGAACCTTATTCTCACTTTCCTCTATCTGTTATGGGTTCACCACTCTCATCCCATACAGTCGGGACAACTTCTTAATATGTATCCTAACTCTCAAAGCTACTCCTTTTATAGCCTTGCTCCTGGACAAGCAGCAGCAACACTTGAGTCCATGTTAAACTCAGTCTCAGGCCTCGCCTCCATCAGACCTCCTGAATCCAAGTGTCCATAAGTGATATAGATCTCTATTAAATTTGGAGACACACTGATCTAGTGCTCTAACTGCACCCACATTTTATCATTTTAGGGACAGTTTAATTCTTACGTGTCAATTATAGCACCAGATTTTAAATATATTACCTCATTTGACCCTCAAAGTAACCCTAGTTAGTAAGCATCAATAGCACCACTTTAAAGTTACACAAATTCAGGCTGAAGAGACTACATAACCTGCTCAAAGTGCTTGTAAATGATGGAGCCACCATTTGAACTTAATCTGTCAGACTACAAACAATCCTGCCTAGTAACCTGAATTCCTTTCAATTCCCAAATTGGAATTTCAAAGTATAGCCAGGCATGGTGGCACACGCCTGTAATCCCAGCACTCTGGAGGTTGAGACACAAATGATGAGTTTCGGGCTAGCCTGGGCTCCATAAAGGGTTCAACTCCAGCCAGAACTAATAGCAAGATTTTGTGTCTAAAAATTAAAAAAAAAAATCAAAGTATATACTGACAGAATTGATGCTCTGGCTGACTGAATTCTCTGTCAGGTGAAGGTAGAGTTCACTGGTTTGTTACAATTCTTGCAATCAGTCTTTCTAAAGGCACAACAGATCATCCTGTCTCAAGTAGCATTTTGAAAACTAAAAGTTCCTGTTAAGTATTTGAGAGAGAAAAAAATGCATTCCCTTCTCAGGATAGAAGCTCATGCTCTAGACAACATAAAAATGACTTCTCTGATAATAAACTTTTTTTCTTTCTTTCTTTTTTGAGATAAGATCAGGCTAGTCTTGAACTTCATACGTACTGGAGGCTGACCTCGGTCTTGCAGTGATCCTGCTGCCTCAGCCTCCTGAACAGTGGTACTGCAAGTGCACCACCACGCCTGGCATGTGTCTCTTTCTTTTTTATTTTATTTTATTTTATTTATTTATTTGTTTGCTTGTTGTATTTGTTTGTTTCTTTATTTATTCATTTTGTGGCTGGCTCAGCCTGCCCTGGTGGTGGCGCTGGCGCAGCATGTGGTGCTGGGGATAGAACTGCAGTCCCCGCAGTCGCCTGAGCCCTCCTAAGCAGGTGCTTTAGACCACTGAACCATCTCCCCAGCCCATGTGTCTCTTTCTTGATATGCATCCTTCCTCTGAAAAGTAAAATGAAGAAAAAGTAATATAAGGAGATCAGCTCTTGAATGAATGGGTGCTTGGACCCTAAATGTGTTCCATTTAACCTTGCTCCTTGTTGTTTTAATCTAATTGCTCCATTACATTACTCCATCAATATCACTTCAATCATTCACATCATTTTTAAATTTAGTTGCCTTCTACCTTTTTTTAATGCCCAAGTATAAACCCATGAACCTAAAGGAAATTACTGTTTCTCCATACAGTATTGTCTCTCTAACCTTGCTGAAAACAGAAAACAAGATGTGGTTGCCCTCCCAGGAAACTGGGAATTCAGTCTCCCATCCATACAGAGCATGGCACACTGTCGTACAGACACGGGTCTCCACAGGCAGGACCCACGGGCGTCAAGATCCACTCCAGCTCTACCACAAGGCAGGCGCCTGTCCAGTCCTTGCTAGGATCCTTTCTGCAACTCCACCAACCAGGCACTCCCATGTTTCCTGCATTGCTTGTGGGAGTTTGGGCTACAACTGTCTGAACACAGACTGACAGACTGATCAGATTCTTTCTTGGGATTATTATAACTGAATCAGAATGTCCTTTTGGAGGAGCAGAAATAACAAAATGTGAAATTCGGAAGCCATTATATTTCCTGCTTCTTGGAGAAAACCAGTCAGCTATGAGCAAGAATAAAGTGAAAACAGGAGCCCCAGCAGCACCCAAGTACTTGGCTCTTCTTGTGATATGTTTAGTTATCCAGCCTTCCCCCACTGTGATAGATCCTGAAACTCATTATTGTCTAAAATAATGCTGAAGCCCATTTGAGTTTCTAAGCTTGAAACTAAAAAACTCTCATTAATAACTTGGCTACTTGTAAGGACCGTGTTTGTTTTAAACAAGCTTCATGTTCTTCACAATTTCTCTATATAATCAATGTCTTCCTTTGTATACTTACATGGGGTTTTGAATTCTAATTTCTAAAGGCCTTACATTTCTGTGCATAAAAATCTTTTACAATATCTATTTAAAACCAATCTTGGCTCCTATCATTCACCATATTCCACACACTATTAAAATATCATTTTAAGAAGCTAACCACCTGATCACTTTGAGCTTAATTCCAAATGTAACAAGATAACACTGCCTTCCTAAGCCATCTTTTCCTTTTTGCATTCAATTATAGTCTTTGCTTAAAATACTTAAAATAAAAATTGGCACTGATCCATTCACTGATGGGCATTTTAAGTTAAAAAAACAGTAAATATCAAATTAGATACACAATAGCAGGCTTATTCTTCACACTGCGCATTGCCCAAATCAAGATTTTCACTACTGCTACAACAGTTTTACCTTAATTGAGAGTTTTTACATTTCAGTCAAATAGACTGACTTAATAGACTGCAATGCAGTTCAGCTACTACAGTCACTCCAGCAGCCTTTCACTTACCTCTCTAAAAATCACCAAAGATTTCCTTCTCCTGTAGACCAAGGTTTGAAA
>PVKN010034684.1:0-11788 GCA_004027915.1 Capromys pilorides
ACAGGGATGCAGGTAACAGCTTGTGCTACAGGCGTGTGGGGTCCCTGCCTGGCCCTTAGGAGACACCCAGGGAGCCACTGAGCTGCACAACACTGTTGTCTTGGCAACACGTGGACATCCGCCCCCAGGCTGCCACCACTGCTCTGTCCCCAGGCCTCACCTGAGCTCCGCTCCCCAGGGGAAGGGGCTGGTGTGAAGTACTCCTCAGTGAGGGAGAAGCTGTCTGTGTCCTGCTGGGAGAAGTGGCAGCTCAGGCTAAGGGCCAGGTGGGCCTTTCTCAGGTGGCTCAGGCCCCCGCTCTCCTGGGAGAATGCGGGTCACACGGCGGGCGAGGCAGATCCACCCTCCGCCCTGCACACAGGGTGCGGCACACACCGTCCCTGAAGAACTGTCCTTGCTTGGGCCTGAGGTGCACGGGCTCCGGGGCTGCTGCACGGGGATGTTCTGGCTGCTCTGGGGTTTCCTCTGTGGGGGAGGCTTTGAGGAGAGGAGAGACAGAGACGTCGGTTAGCATGCACCTGGCTTCTCTCCAGCTGCCCTCGGCCTCCTGGCGCTGCACAGAGAAGCCCTCTGCACTTCCAACCTATTCCACTGCCGGCCTAGGTCCTCAGACTTTCCAGGGAGGTCTCAATCCTCGGTGGGCTACTCTTTCCTCAGAACCAGGGAGTCCACAAACCCAACACATTGGAAACGGGCCCCTCTCTGCCACTGATGCCACTGTGCCCAGGTCGGCTCACAGGGGCCTTCACTTTGCCCAGGCCCTGCCAGGCACTACGTGGCTTCTCTTCTTTATCCCTTGTAACACCCCAGTGAGGGCAACACCACCATTATTCCTACTGTGAAACAAGGGAACCCCGGCTTACATGGTAGAGTGGAGAAGTTGGGGCTCCAACTAGGACCAGTTCCATAAATCTGCAGTTTTAACCACCAGACCACAGGCATTTCAAAATTCCCCTTCCACCGGTAAACACCGCACCACCCCTCGGCCCAGATGTCCCCTGGCAAGCTCAGCCCTCAGGACCCGCCCACCACTCTCCAGCAGGTTTTCCTAGCCTTCTCCCTGCTGCCCGGACACCTGGGCAAGGTCATCCTCCTCCACGGTGCCCTGGCTGGGGTGGAGCTCCTGAACCAGAAGGATGAGAGCAAGGAGGTCCGCCGGGCCCAGGGAGCTCGCGCTGTGGCTGTGGAGACAGGAGGGGGAGCTGTCAGCCCCGCACAGCGCCCCGCGCCGTGTCAAGGAGCGTGCAGTGGGCTGGCTACCCAATCCTTCCTGGAGACAGGTATGAACAAAATTACCTCATCAGTTTTTAAAATAAAATTGGGTTGTGAAAAAATAAAACTGCCAATGGGAAAGCCGCATGGAGTAACAAGAGCAGAAAAACGGGTCTCCTTAGTGCAGACTCTATGAAGTGCTTCCAAAGAAAGGGGAGGACAGAGGCGGAAGAAGTCAGGTCTGGGAACACCGCACAGAAGGAACGGGGTGCCTGGGCCAGGAGACCACGTCCTCCAGGCAGAGGGCAGACAATGGCACGGGCGGGAGGTTGGGGCGCAACTCACCTGGAGTAGAAGGCCAGCAGCTTGGAGTGCACAAGCAGGAAGGCATGCAGGACCTCCTCGCCGCCCCGCGAGGGACTGCAGTTGATGGCCTGGACCACGTGCCGCTCCAGCGTCTCTATACACAGCTCACAGAGCTGCGGGTGGATCAGCCGCTCCACGGCCTGGTCAGATGAGGAAGCCGTGTTACGCGGCACCTTCGAGTGCCGTAGCCTGGGGTGGGTGGGCCCATCTGCTCAGTCTGCCCTGAGCTCATGCTGGGTGTCAGGTGCTCTGGAGTCAGAGGCCATGACTGGCACAGTCTCAGCCTGCCTGGGCTCATGGCTGGGTTGGCAGGCTCCAGAGGATGAGGTGCCCAGTATCAAGCCAGCCACGACATGTACTCGGTAAGAATATACAGGGCTAAGCAACAGATAAACAGCAGAAACCTACTTGGGTAGGGTGCTCAAAGAATGTCCCCGAGGAGGTGAGCTTTAAACTGGTATCTAAGGAACTGGAAAGTCTGCCAAAGAAAGAGGAGAAGAAGAACATAGCAAGCAGAGCAGAGAGCAAGTGCAAAGGCCCTGAGGCGCGTAACTTGGAGCATCGCTGTGTGGAATGCAGAGGGCGAGTCCTTTGCATAATTTTTATTAAAAAGAAACAGGTGAGATGAATTTTGTCTAATATACTTAAAGTATTACCAACATGTGAAAGTATTACTCTGCTATCTTTACATTCTTTTTTGTTCTAGGTCATCAAGAAAATGGTGCATATGTGTAGCATCACTTAATTTGACTAGCTACATTTCAAATACTCAGAAGCTGCATGGAGCTAATGACTACCACATTGGGCAGAGCTAAACGTACAGCTTTTCTGAGACTGAAAGAAATCCCACATGAGCAGTGCACGAGAGTGAGAACAAGACAGGCTTGAGGGGAGGCTGGGGAGACAGGTAGCGACAGGTCACACGGGCCTGGGGGCCGGGGCCGCCCTAATTGCGCTAGGTCACGTCTGGCAAGACGCCTTTCCTGACGACCGCTCCAGCCTTCGTGCTGCTGTGGACTTGGCATGTGAGGCCCAGCGTGGCATCCGGAACACTCTGTCCATGTTTAGTATTCACCGAGGGCTGCGCCCTCTCAAGGACAGGGCTTGGGTCTTTATCCATCAGCGTCTGGGGCACCTCTTATTATACAGCGGGCGGCCCGTGTTTACTGGCGTGGTCATTGATTTCCTGACTTCCTCCGACTTTCAGCCATGGTGGCTTATTTTCATGTGCATCTGACTTATTTCTTTCTCTTCCTTATCCCCCACCCCCATTCTCTTCCTCTTGCTCGTTCCCTTTTTCCTCGTTTTCGCATATGCAAATTTATTAAGCAGCATATGCAGATTTATTAAGCAGAACCAAAGAAGCTCATGCTCAGAAAGGAGTGTGGGTGTTCAGGGAGAGACCGACTTCTTCAGGTGTGAGCCCGCTTCTCCTTCAGGGTAGTCTGTCCTCTAAAACAGCAGTTTCCAAGTGTGACTCTTGAGTGGGCACACTCGGCACCACCTGGGGTTCAATCAGAAATGCAGATTCTAGTGCCCCGAACTTAGACCCACAGGACGAGAAGCTCGGAAGGCGAGGCCGGGGGCACGCGCTGCGCAAGCCCTCCGAGGACTAACCTAATGGGCGCTGCTCTACAGTGCGAAATGTGAGTCTGTCCCATGCAGGCCGTGGCAACGCTGCTGCTGAAGCCGCTGCAGCTCGTCGCCCCAGTCCTGTGTCCCCCGCTCCCCCGTGCATGCTGCCGGCTGGGGGCTGTGCGCTGGCTGTAGCGCGGGGATCACTGCACTCAGGGCGGCGCTGCCTCTGCTCACTGCTTTCTACACTTTTGCTGGCTACATCGTCCTGGGGGCGGGAGGCAAGCTAACAGGCATTACCTTCAGAGTTCTGTGATCTACAGTGAGTCCTAAAACTGCACTGAAAAGCCAGTTTTATCCAGAATCTATCAATTTACAATGTAAATGGCCACCACACGGCCAGAAAGAACTCCGTCTGTGCCCCTGCTCGTAAAGACCAAAACATGGTCTTCAAGCTGGCAGCCGCCCTTCCATCGCCACCCTTCCCAGGCCCGAGGCCTCGGTCCCCCAGTCACCTCCACAGCAAAGCTTTGCTCCTCTTCCCGCAGGCGGCTGTAGGTCCGCAGCAGGCTCTGGAAGTGAGCCCACACCTGGGCCCTCTGCTCCAGGTCTGGAGGCCTCAGCCTGAGGCAGAAACACAGACAGAGGCGCATGAGAAAGCCGGGCGCTTCGCACCAACCCAAGGACCTGATCCCAGGCCAGCATCGGTCAGAGAGCTCAAGAAATGTCACTGTGTATTTGTGGGGGAGCCCCGAGCAGAGGGGACTATGGGTCACGTGGGCCCTGGCCAGCAGCACTGGTGGGAACCAGGGCTCAGGCCACAGAGCAAAGGATGAGAGCGAGATACAAGGAGCCAGGAAGGGTCCTGTATTTTCTGTACCTCTCATGCGCTCCACAGATCCCTAAGAACAGATAATGCTGACCTGTTACGAGGGGCAAACACAGGGGCACGGCCCTCTCAAACACTGGCAGATAGATATAGTTTGTGTAAGGGGCATTCACTGCCTGTAGCATGTGCCACCAACACTGTGACAGCTACAACTCAGGACAGGACGCCTGCAGACACAGGAAGTGCCTCCGCGTGGGTGCCGGCTCCTGTTGCTTTGCTGAGGGTTGCATCACAGGGCCAGTGAAGGATTCTGGGGCCTGCCCTTCAGAAAGCATCACCAGAGTGTATATGCATGGGAATGTGTCTTTCTAAAGGCTGAGTCCAGGGCAGCTCTGAGGAGCCAGGCAGGCCTAGCTCAGGACTAGCTCAGGCCTGGCCGGCACTGACAGATCACTAAGGTTGGTCGTGGACAGACTGCACAATGGGGGTGTGGAGTTCAGACACTGGGCCAGACGTTGTCACTGACCAACTGGATACCTCTGGGCAAAGCTGAGCTCCTCTGAGCTCTGATTCTTGGGTCTAGGGACACAGTGTGGCTTCACTGAGGCTGGCTAGAGGCTCACTGGCCCTACGACCACGTCCAGCAAGACCCAGCCACCAGCCTGGGGGACTCACTCCTTTCGGATGAGCTGGGTATCCATGGTAACTAGCCCAAAGTGCACCTCAAACAGGTACTTGAGCACACACAGCTTACGCCGGAGGTCCCCTTCGCTCTCAGTGTGGTCTCCATTGATGGCCAAGAACAGGCATTCTCCAAACTGTGGGCATAGCCGGGGAGCGTCAGCCAGGCCCGTGGAGGCCCCTCCACCTGCCTCCATCTCCACAGAGAACTAAAGGTAGGACTGGGTGCCGGAGGTTCTGGCGCTGCGCAGCTCCTGCCTTCCGCAGCGGTCTGCAATCCAAGACACGGGACAAGCACGCAGAGGCCCCACGGAGCAGGAGGAGGGACGCGGCCCACAGGCCCACACTCACCAAGTGGAGGACGTGCAGACAGGCGCCGTTCTCTGTGGAGAAGCAGGTGTACGTATCTGAGAGCTTCTCTAGCATGGTCATGGAGGAGATGATGACTGGGGCCAGGAGCGTGCTGAGCTGGTCCTCCAGGGCAGGGGGCTGCGAGAGGGGAAGAGGGACGGGGCTCAGGGCAGGTCAGGCGCCGCGGACAGGGGAACAAATCACGCGTGGACCTTGCCATCAGGGAGCTCCGCAGTGGCAGCTCCGCCTGGGAGGGAATCCCTGTCCTGAATGGAGGGGACAGAAAGAGGCTACACCGACACTTGGAGCAGCAGCTCGGAAGGCTGGGTCAGCCTGTAACGCTACTCAGGATCTGAATCTGGAAGCAAATAATAAATATTTACCACATTCCATGGGGGCATATTCGGAGCATTTAATGAAAACTCACCAGCGCTAAGGAAGACTGCTGTGTGAACAAAAACCCATGTCATTTTTTTGGTCAAAAACTACTTTGGAGGATTTATCCTAAGAAAAATGATCAGAGATAGAAGCAGATATATTCATTACAAAACAATTCATGGTTGCAAAACTGGAAAAAAATGTAAATGTACAGTATCAAAGAAATAAACTGCACTTCAGTGATGAGATTCTATACAGCTACTGAAAACATTAGGGTTTCAATGACAGAAAATTCCTTTGACATAGTTGTTATTTTGGAAAGGATGCCAAAAATGTATATATAAAAGCAAAGTGTTGAAAAGATATGCAGAAAGCCAAATGGCTGGAGCTATCACTTCTATGTGTAGGGAATGTAAGTGATTTCTGTCTGTGTTATAAATGTTTATTTTTCTCATTTTCCACAACAAGGATGCATTGACTTTAATAAACTCTTCTGTTGTCCATTCTCACTCCCCTCAAAGGAAGGAATAAAAACAACTAAACAAAAATAAAATTTGCTGTGAATCTGCGAATACATTCGGGAAGGCCAGCAGAATGGCCACAAAGAACGGGAGACACATCTGATGCCGCTCAGGATGGCTGGAGGAGACACGAATGGAGAAGGGGGAGAGCTGCAACCTCCCTTGGAGCTGGTGAAATCCACCAGGAGCGAGGCTTTGCCCTGAAAAGAAAACCAGGCAGCTGGCCCGCCAGCAGCAGGGCACTGCGCCGAGAGCACAAGTGGGAGCCAGGGCGCCGGCGCTTGTTTTCCCGCCAGGGCTGTGTTTGAGCGCTTCCGTTTGCCGGGCAAGCTCTCACATCTTCCCAAGACTCCAGTCCCAGCCTACGGGCTCCTTTACGGAACTCCTGGGGCCATGCCACCTCCGTGGCTCCCCATGCAAACCCCGTCCTGCCTTGCATCTGTACAAGCATCACGCGTGCGTGGTTCACCTGCCCTCTGGTTTACTGCGTGTCCCTCCTTAGGTCCTGCATTCTCTAGGCCAGAGATCCCATGCTGTGTACACTGATTTACCCCCAGAGGCCAGAAAACAGGGGTTCTCGGTGAGTATCTGTCCTGCACAGGCAAGAACAAGTGCTTGAATTATGCACACTGCAAAATTATTTTCTTACATGTTTAGTACAGGGTCTCACTACACAGATCGGACTCACAGTGATCCTCCTGTTTTCAGCCTCTTGAGCACTGAGATTACAGGTGCGTGCCACCAAGCCCAGTCTCAACTGCCTTCTCAGTGCACCCCAGGGGTGGAGCAATACTGTAATTTTTTGAACTGTCACAAATTATATCAATAGAAAAATGATCTAAAGTCTAGATTGTGCACAGCAACTCATTTTAAAAGTAGTGGCTTTCTGCAAAGGTATAAGAAGAATCTTTCTTCGGTAAGGAGAAATAAAAAATTTTGGTATACGTAAAATATAAAAGGGCATTCCCATATACTTGATAACACCAGCTTTATGATGGTCTGAATCTCATAAGAACTGCGAGCCAAATGAAGCCTTCCCTGTTTTAAACAGAAGCTGCTGGATATTTTGTCTTAATGATAGGAAAGTGACCAAAATGATCCTACGTATTATCCTATCTGTATTAGTAAAGATTCTGCTTCCATAACTGTAAATCTATTTTTGCTAATTATTCTACTAAGAAATAAATCCCTTTATTCTTTCATTCATTTATTTTGCAGTACCTGGAAATTGAACTCAGGACCTTGTACTTGCCAGGCTGGTGGTTATGCCACTGAGCCGTCTCCCCAGCCCAAGAAACCCTTTTATAGACATCACCTCTTCACTAACTTAATATCTCAAAAGACTTTCTCTTCTAGACATGCAAAATACGTAAGAAAATGGGAAGCAACATTAAATTATTTCAAGTCAAATGCGTTAGTGTTAGTGGAATTACAAAGTGCTACAAGATCTGAAAGGCTTTTGGTTCATTTTATTTTTATTTTTTATGTATTTGCTACAGGGTCTACTGGGTCTGCAGGGTCTCACTACACAGATTAGACTACTGCTGATCCTCCTCTTTTCAGCCTCCCAAGAGCTAGGATTACAGACGTGCACCACCACACCCAGTCTCGATTGCTGTCTCAGCAGCTGGCACGGCATGCAGGGGAGGGAACCCCAGTGGCTACGCTGTCTCAGCAGGTGCTTTAGTCCGCTGAGCTAGCAGGCCAGCCCCACTGTATTTTTAATAATAATAATATCAAATATGGGATAGAATTCAAACACAAATGTGCCTTACATTGATAGTGATAGCAAACTAGCAACCATAAATACATCCAGGACTGGGGAAATGCTTACGTGACAATAGATTCATTCATATACTGATATAATGATGCCATTAGGAATTAACACTTCTGAGGATGGCAAATGAAAAAAACAGGAAATAACACTGTAAATGTGGCATGATCTCCAGGATATAAAAAATAAAGGTCCAAAGAATGTATGTTAAAGAGCTAAAAACCACTAGTAGTGGAATTATGGGTCACTCAAAAATTTTACTGCATTTCCAAACTTCACACAATTAACTTATTTATATAATGAGGAAAATAACGTGTGGCATACACAAAAAATAAACACTTCTTTCTTTCACACTAATCACTTAAGAACTGAAAAAAAAAAAATCAAGATTTGTTCTTATCTGGGGCCGGCGAGATGGTTCAGTGGTCTAAAGCGCCTGTTTAGGAAAATTCAGGCAACTGCAGGGACTGCGGTTTGATCCCCGGCACCACATGCTGTGCCAGCCCCACCACCAGGGCAGGCTGAGCCAGCCATAAAATAAGTAAATAAAGAAAGAAACAAACAAGCAAACAAACAAATAAATAAATAAATAAATAAATAAAATTTAAAAAGAAAGATTTGCTCTTATATCAGGCTTTTCCCAAATAAGAAGGGCAATACTGCCAAAGGGTTTGCTTCTTCAACTGATCTAGCTGAAGGGCGGGCTCTGGAATGGACTGTTAATGCAGATGTACGGACTTGTAGAAAATAAAGTAGGCTGAATAGGTATGATTTTTAGCTTAAATAAAATCACTCCAACATCTGCCCATGGCCCCTGGATCAGAACATCACCCGTGCCGCTGGGGGAAGACCCTGCTGGGGTGAGGAGGCTCAGCGGAACGGAGGCCAAGAGGCAGCCGGGGCTGGTAGCCAGCTCCACCGCGCGGCTGCAGAGGCTCGAGGACTCCCCCTGCCGCGGCCTTCCTACCAATGTTTCTAGCTCAGAATTAATCTAAAAGAATTGCGAATACAGTGTTCCCTTACGTATCACAGAGGTTACGTTCCAGACATCCCTGTGATAAGTCCAATCAGTGAAGTAGCGACGTTATATTTATTTTAGTATTTACAGGTATTTTAAGGCTTTATAAGCCCTTCCCACACTCTTATAAATCTTTTCTACACTTTATAAAACACATCTAAAGTTCTGAAGCATTTTCTAAACTCATAAATCTAGGTCACTTTAACAACATACATATACTGTACGATACTGCAAAAGCCTGCGATAGAGGAAAAAATCCGGATAAATAATTCAGATTAATATTTTTTGAAAACCCACAAAACAGCAAAAGTTGAACCATGACACAGCAAGGGACTACTGTACATTACAGCTTTAAAATGCAGAGTGGAGATTATATAAGTGAAATGACAGCTTTTTTTTTTTTCCAGGTAATAACCTGGAAGTCTGTATGTAAAATGAAACAAAACCCTTCAATCCATACCTCACACCATATTCAAAATTTCAAAATGGATCATGAGGCCTAAAGGAAAACTCCCAAAGTATACAACTTCCAGACAAAACCTAGAGAAAGCTCTTTGTGACGTAGGGTTAGGCAACGATTTCCTAAGTATGACACCAAAAGCATAATTCATAAAACCATCAATGGAAAATTGGAATCATCAAACTAAAAATTGCTTTTTTTTTGTGAGATGTTTTTTTTTTTGCAGTACTGGGGATTGAACTCAGAACCCTGAGATTGCCAAGTAGGCGCTTATTCTACTGAGCTACTATCTCCCTGGCCCCTTTTGTGAGATGTTCTTAAGATAATGCAAAGACATGTCACTGAAGAAAACATCCGCAAAGGGTCTTTACTAGAAAACTTGCATCAGGCTGCTGCTCCTCCCTTTTCGCTTTTGCTATTTTCCACTGCCATGAACCACTGCCCTCCGCCATTCGCCACTCTGCCTGGGAGCCGGCTGATTATGCACTGAAACCTCCATAAACTGATCTCACTATGCATGCTGGCCTTGAGCTCGCTTTATAGCCCAGGCTGGTCTCAAACTTGCAACAGTCCACCTGCCTCAGCCTCCCGAGTGCTGAGATTGCAGGTGTGCGCCACCACACCCAGCTCTCCTAGTTCATTGAAAAGAAAGAGGTTGAACAGCTTCCACGCACCTAACTTCCTCTACGCCTACCTGCCCGGAGCCAGCTGATGATGCTCTCAATCTTCTAAGAACTGCAAGCCAAATGAAACGTTCCTAGCTTTAAATAGAAGCTGTTGGATATTTTGTCTTAATGACGGGAAATTGACCAAAATGATTCTATGTATTATACTGTATCAGTCAAGATTCTGTTTCCTTAACTGTAAATTTATTTTTGCTAATTATTCTACTAAGAAATAAATCCTACTTATTTATTTTGTGGTACTGGGAATCGAACTTGGTACCTTGCACTGGCCAGGCAGGTAGCTATGCCACTGAGCTGTTTCCCCAGCCCAAGAAACCCTTTTATAGACATCACCTCTTCACTAACTTAACATCTCAGAAGACTTTTTCTTCCAGGCATACAAAATACATAAGAAAATGGGAAGCAAAATTAAACTATTTCAAGACAAATGTATTAATAGAAATTAAAGAGTTGGAGCTGAGGAGATAGCTCAGCAGAATAAGCACTTGTTTGGCAAGCGCAAGGTTCTAAATTCAATCCCTGGGGCAATATGAGCAAAAACAAATGTTAGTGCAAAAGCTAGTTCTGTCATGCCGTACTTGTCACTCTTGCAAAATGTACATTTCATTAGCTGCAAATTACTAGTAGAAGAAATCAGCAGAAACCTCAGCTATCTGAAAACTATATAAATAATCTGGTTGAAACTGATCGCTAGGATACAGATCAAGTTCTCATTTTGACTACAGAACCTCAGTTCAGAATCAGACTTTCTTTCTGAGAAGAAACATTCTGAGTATCTTCTGTTCCACGTCTTACCCAAGCTGAGAATTCGTAACAGACAATAGAAAAGGCTGAACCATTGAGGTCATGACCCTGGAACAGCATGAAGGACGAAAGAGCACTGGGAGCGGAATGTGACCCCAGCTTCTGGAGGCCCCAGAGGGGCTGCCCGGGGCCAAGACCCTTCAGCACAAGAACGCCTCACACAGGACAACCCTGCGCTGAGGCCTCTGTGGCTTTTCCTTGGTAGAACCAGGAAGCAAGGATAAAGGACAAAAGAAGGACTCCTGTGCAGGAATTCACGCAGGTGACAGAGGAAGGACAGGGTAAGGTCACGTGGTCTGTTAGGTGACTGGCGTTAGGCCCATCTAAGTAATGAACTGAAGCACAGGGAGTGTAAGGGCCAGAGCCCTCATTACTTAAGACAGTGTGTCTGAACTTCCTGAACACAGTCCTCTAAGCCATCTTTTAATCTTGAACCATGTACTCCGGAAAGCCTGGGGGCATGGGCGGAGGTTTATCCACCTCATACGTACCTCTGGCCAATGACCTACCAAGAGGTACAGAAATAGAAATAGAAAACAAAATAAAATAGGAATAGAAATAGCATGAATAGAATAATAAATAGAATAAGGTAAAATAGAAATAGAAAGTAAATACACATAGGCCATCAGTGTTAATGTAAAATGTTTAAAAACAATAGTAACTAAATTATTAACTAAATGAAGTGTAGGTGCTCCTGACCCAACAGACCAGTATGAGGCTGTCTATATAAACAGCTTTGGAATATATAAATATTGTGGAACACTAGCATTACAGACCTAACTTATATCCTATTGGTATTATTAGTAAAACAATCAACTGTTCTAATAGGCTATTACTGTAATGCCAATGAAAAAGTATAGCTATGAATATGCAACTGAGGAAAATAGCCACGTACGGAAAGCAGGCAAAATACAAATGGAATGGAGTCTCACTAGCCCACTGTATGTACGAATCTGCTGTGCTCACAGTCACCACTCGGTGTAAAACGACGTTAGATGCAAAGGGTCACCCTGTGGTGCAGTCAGTCAGGCCTTGAAAATGACATGGAACAGAGCCTGGCACTTCCATTTATCAAGCCTTATGGAAAAAGGGGTTGACTTGATTCCCTTACGCCTGGTCTGGGCAGTGAACCA
>PVKN010034685.1:0-11770 GCA_004027915.1 Capromys pilorides
TTGTTAATGATCGCTCTTAACATTCTGATACTTTCATGAGAGTAAACATTCTCTTTTCTTTCTGTTTAGACTTAGAACTCCTAGGCCTTCTCTTTTAATCCTTTCCTCCCAATTTCCTACAATTACCCAAAACCTAGATAATAATTCTGTGCCTTTCAAACTTGCTCTTTCTATATTTAACTTCATTTCCCCATCCTATGCTCTATTCTTCTCAGAAACCCCACCCTCTGCAACAGGGTAAAATCACTCTTTGAAGTGGAAAATACAATTTCTTTGCATAAATTGGATTATATTATATTTCTCTAGACCTTTCTCTATGGTTATAGATATCAGGCTAATAGTTAAAACAGTTTGACAGTAGGTAGGCTGTATTTGAGTACATTGTTACTGCCAACTAAACAAATTTAACCAGGATGTCATACATGCTATAACTAGTTCATATCCAATAACAACATGGTGATTGTAAAGTAATGTAACCATCATGAATTCAAGCAATTAGGAATGAAAAGGAGAAAATTATAACAGACATCACAGAAAGCAAGGATATCATCAATACCCACTATGGCTATGTTCTATAAGATATAAAATATAGAAGAAATGGAAATTCCTAGAAACACTTGTATTGCCAAAACTAAACCAAGCAGATATAAGAATTCTAAATAACCCAATATCAGCCAATGAAATTGAAAATGTGATTAAAAAATTTATCAACAAAGAAAAGCCCAAGATCTGGTGGATTTGAAATTGAGTGCTATAAGAAATTTAGAGAAAACTAATGCCACTAATCCTGAAAATTTTAAAGAACTTGAAAAAAATTTTCAATTTCCAAATTAAGAGAGTTTTTCTTTCAAAATCTTTTCCTGAAGCAAATATTACCCTGATTCTAAAACCAGAGAAGAACAAAACTGAAAGATAAAACTACAAGCCAGTCTCCCTAATGAACATAGATGCAAAAATCTTTGATAAGATACTTGCAGACAGAATACAGCAAATACAACATCAAGAAGATTACACATCACATAAGTAGCATTCATCCCAGAGATCCAAGGATGGTTTGGTATATGTAAAATAAATGTAACATACCATATTAACAGGATGAAAGACAAAAATCACAGAAACGCATTTGATAAAGTTCAACACTCATCCATGATAAAAATAGACACTATGTAAATTGGAATACATGGTCTTTACCTCAATCTTATAAAAAAAACTATAAGAAATTAGTAGCTAACGTCATTGCAAATGGTCAAAAGCTGTAATTTTTCACTCTAAAATCAGGAATAGACAAGAATATCCATTAATACCACTCCTATTCAATCATTCTGGAAACATTAGCTAGAGCAATTAGACAAGAGAGAGAGAGGGGAAAAAAAGGAATAAAGCTAGAGAAGGCTAAAGCTAATGATTATTATTTGCAGATGATAGGATAGTCCATGTTTTAAAACCTAAACATTGCACAAAAAATTGTAGATTTAATATCTGAATTCAGTTGTGCAGCAGATACAAAATCAACACTCAAAAACCAATAGCATTCCTGTACACAAGCAACAAACTCACAAAGAGAAGTAAACCACGCCTTGCACAATAGCATTTAAAAAAAGAAATCCTAAAGTATGAATCTAAAATAAGATGTAAAAGATCCATACAGTGAAAACTATAGTACCTCAAAAAGGAGAACAAAGAAGATATCAGAAATTAAGACATCCCTGCTGTTGGATACAAAGAGCAAACATTGTGAAAATGGCTATGCTCTCAACATTGCTATGCAGATTTAATGCAAACCCTGTCAAAATACCATTAGCATACCTCACAAATCTAGAGAAAACACTCTTTAAATTCATTTGCAACCAGAATAGACTTAGAAAACAAAAAACAATTCTAAGCAACAAAAGCAAGCCTGGGATACTACAATCAAACTTGAAATTATACTACAAAGCTACTGTGATAAAATCATTATCATGCCGGCAAAAAACAAAAACAAACAAAAAAAACAGAGGACAAGTAGAATAGATTAGAAGATACAAACACAACTACAAACACACTCAGCCATCAAAGGAGCCAAACATGTTCACTGGAAGATAGCATCCTTAATAAATGGTGGTGGTAAAACTGGCTTTCCACATGCCAAAGACTAAAATTAGACCCATGGCTCTTTATGCCATGCTTGGGAACAGACCCCACTGTCATGGGCCATGTGATCTGCGGACAGAGGAAGGGTACTGGTTCTGTGTTTTGCACTCACATGAAGCATCACAAGGGCTCATTTACATACCATGGACTTCACAGAACAACACAGCTATATCAAGGGCATTGTGAAGAACATTATCCATGACCTGGACCTCGGCACACCCCTCACTAAGGTGGTCTTCTGGGATCTGTACAGATTCAAGAAGCCTACCGAGTTGTCCATCGCCACCGAGAGCATCCACACAGGCCAATTCACGTATGGTGGCAAGAAGGGTCAACTCGACATTGGCAATGTTCTCCCTGTGGACACCATACTTGAGGGTACTTTCATGTTCTGCCTGGAGGAGAAGTGGTGGGGGGGTGGTAAGCTGGTCTGAGCCTTTGGGAACTATGCCACAGTCATATTCCATAACCCTGAAACCAAGAAGACCAGATTGAAGCTGCCGTCAGGTTCTAAGAATCATCTACTCTGCCAAAAGAGTTATTGGTGGTATAGTAGCTGGCAGAGGCAGAATTGATAAATCTACCTTGAAGGCTGACCAAGCCTACCACAAATACAAGATGAAGAGGAACTGCTGGCCATGTGTACATGGTGAGGCCATGAATCCTGTGGAACATCCTTTGGGATGTGGTAACCATCAACACATCGGTAAACCCTCCAACATCCACAGAGATACCCCTGCAGGACACAGGTGGATTCTTATTGCTGCTTGCAGGACTAGGTGACTTTGTAGAACCAAGACAGTTTAGGAAAAAGAGAACTAGAGCTAAAGGGCTCAATAAAATTTGTCTTTGGAAAATAACATAAAATAAAATTAGACCCATATCTATCACCATGCACTAAACTAAAATCAAAATGGACCAAAGATCTTAATATTAAAACAGAAACAGTAAATCTACTGGGAGAGAAAGCAGATAGAAATCTTAAAGACACAGGTGTAGGTAAGAGTTCATGAACAAAACTCAAACTGCATGTGAAAAACTTCAAAGAATGAACAACTGGGATCTCATCTTACTAAAAAGCTTTTGCAAAGCAAATGAAATCACCAACAAAATGAAAACACAACCCATAGAGTGGAAAAAAGTTTTATCCTCTTGTCACACAGGCAGAGGAATTCCATCTAGAACACATAAAGAATTGAAAAAAAAAATCAGATTCCCCCCCCCCCCTGAATTCAAAGACCTAATCAAAAATTGGCATCTGAGATGAATACACACTTCTCTGATGAATGCACATAAATGGTTAATAAATATAAGAAAAAATGTTCACTATCATTGGGCATTTGAGAGATGCAAATTATAACAATATTCAGATTCCATCTCACCCCCAGAAAGAATGGCTATCTGCAGAAAATGAACTGGTAACAAACACTGTCAGGACTGTGGAAAAAAAAGAACCCTTCTCCATTGTTGCTGTTAAGTGTAGGGTGGGGCAACTATAGTGGAATCAGTATGGAGATTTATCAAAAGACTAGGATTAGAGGTTCCAATTTGATCTAGCTATACTCCTTCTGGATATCTTCCTTGAAAAAGAATTAAAAACAGCACAACATAGCAGTATATGTGAATCTATGCTTATAGCAGCATTTTTGCAGTAGCTAAATCTTAAAAACAACCCAAATGTCCACCAAGCAAAGGATAGGGAAAAAAAAAAAGATATAATGGAAAACTACTCAGACATAAAGGATAAACTTGAGACTTTTATAGGTAAATGGATGCAACTCAAAACAATATTCATAGGGGAAATAAACCAGACTTATATGTGTGAACATTGTATGGTCTTACCAGAGTGGAAAATTGAATGAGTAAATAACATCCAAGATGTACATAGATATTGTAAATTTGGAAGAAACTATTCAAAAGATCATCTGTGATGGGAAAAAGAAAGGAAAAAATATATTCATACATCAGATAATTAAGATAGTTAATAACACAGCTAGTTTCTCTTAGTTCATCGGAAAGAAAAGTTTGTGCTAATATTGTTTTGATATCATGCCTCTATCTTATACACTGAATAACTACTGTGAAGACAACAATACCAATGTATTAATTATTGTATCTCTTCTACTATTCTGTTTTGAAGCTCTTCTTATTGTCACTGTTGTATTTTTTTTCTCTTTATAATAAAAATATAAAACTAAAAGATGATTCCATTCCATGTAAGATATGGTTAATGTTGCTCAAATTCACAAGCCATGGAAGCATATCTTCTTCCCACAGTAACAATACATTAATGACAAAACTGCTTTGAAAATACAACTAGTTCTGTTCAGGAAATATTTCTTCCTTTCTTAGCATTTATAGGATAGTTAGCTAATCTAAGATTTATTTTTCTATTTTCCATCTTCCTTTTACATCTAGAAATTTTGACACTAGTAGAGAAAAGACACAATTATAATAGATATGTTTTACACCCACAGGGGCCATAAACAAGAAGAGTAGTCAAGATAACTAAGGGTCTGAGCTGTGCAGTAAAACCCTGTACCACATACATAAAATAAATAAAAAGGCCGGCAAGACAGCTCAATGGACAAGTGCTGCTAAGGGAAGCATAGGGACTGGGGTTTGATCACTAGCACCACAAGCCGCTCCAACTCCACTCCTGGGCACCTGAGCCAGTCACTGAGACTAGTTGTGGCACATGCCTGTAATCTCAGCACTGGGGAGGCTAAAAACAGGAGGATCACTATGAGCTCAAGCTGCATAGGGAGACCCTGTACCAAATACATTTAAAAAAAAAGGGTAGTCAAGCATTTGGATTTGTCAAGGGCTGAAAGGATGTTCAGTGCTAAAGAGGAAAAACTGGGAAAACTGAATGAGCTAGTTATCCTGCATGTCACACACATATATACACACGCATGTGACTCTAACCACACCGTCTAACAATAGCTCTTTTCTCATTTTATTCACTATGATGGTATAAGAATATCTCAATTCTAACATCAGGTACCTAGAAAAGAACTAAACCCAAAAACTCCAAAGGAAAAGGCCCAAATCAAAAAAATGTAACACAAGCATGAACTCTTCTTTCATAATACTTTATTTACTGTAAACTCAACAAGAGGACAATATGCAAGAAATATGTCTCAAATTTTTATACTGCACTGAAAATTGCCTCATTTGAAGACAAAAACTACTGATGTTCATTTTTCTGATGCATCATCAAAACCTGTTCTCTGTAAATCAGTATTAGAACTTTACTCAAAGCATGGCCAAGGTTCGAACAATTCTTACCACTACAATGTATTTTAAAATATAGTAATAAAGTAATTATGCACTCTTTCACAATCCACAATAAAATCAAGTATGTATATTTATACATATATCTGCTGACATATATGCTTGCTTGCATGTATATAGTGTTATTTTAATGTATAGATACTATTTACCTGTAAGAAACATTTGGTGGACATCAAAAGCTAAATATGTGTCACTGCTATTGGACTCCTCCTCTTTTTCGGACTCTGAGGCTTGTGAGCACAGGATTCTCTCTGCTGCAGCCACTGTCAGTACCCTTCTGCTCTGAGGGCCACAAGATAGAAAGTCTCACCCCTCACTACCTTCTCTGCCTACTAACGCAGAGCTTTGAAATAGATGAAAGGAATCTAGGACAGTTAGCCACAGTGATGGGTTTGTTACTGTCAGAACTAACATGCAAGGGAGCTGAGAGAAGATGTGCCCTTTGTTCCAAGTCCTATACAGAGAAATGTACTGGTGCTCTAAATTTTCTGTAATATGATGTCACTTGAAGAGCACTGCGACAATTCAGATGGTGTCTTTAAAATCTGAGAAACTTATAAGTCACCTTAGAGTATTTATTTCAGTACTGCTACATCAGTTCCATTTTACCTTCTGCTATTAAGAACTTGGACTCTTGTTCACAGAAAGGATTAAGGAAATAATTTTCATGCCTCCAGATGGTATGAAAGTAATCAGAAAAAAAAGCAATTTTCCTTTGCAAGATTTTCTTGAACTAACACCAAGAAAATAATACAATCATCGTTTTTTCCTGTATCTGACATATTCAAATAAGTAATGACACAGCAGGCCCCTTATCTGTAAGGAATAAGTTCCAAGAGCCCCACTGAATGTCTAAAATCAAAGATACTACAAAACCCTATTTTTTCTGTTTTTCTTTCTGCATCCAGCTGTATTGCCACATAGTATGAGAATTAACCTGCTCTTTCATGTTTTATGGGCCAGTACCTCCTTTATAGCACAACTTTTATGCTTTGGGCCATTAACTTGTGATACTGCAAACAACAGTCTGATAACCAAGACAGGTACTAAGTGACTAGTAGGAAGGTAGTATATACAGTATGGACATATCAGACAAAGGTATGATTTCTATCCAGAGAGGGACAGCATGAGATTTCACCACAATACCAAGAATGACATATAGTATAAAACTTATAAACTTTTTTTATTTCTGAAATATAACATTTTGGGGATGTAGTTGATCATGGACAACTAAAATTGTGGAAAGTGAATAGATGGAAAAAAAGGAACTTCTGTAATAATACTGATACTAATAGTTACAATGTTAGTATGAGAGTTAATTAACCAACTATTACATGTCAGAGGCAGGATTTGAACCCAGGTCGTATTATAGCAAGATCACACTCTTATCCATCATTCTGTGTTGCTTCTTTCAAAATTTAACATGTTATCTACACTTTATGATAGCAAAAAGAACAGTAAAATGATAGAAAGTGAGAAATAAAGAGCATTTCCCATGAAGAATTTAGAAACATCTATTTATTTGTTTATTTATTTAGGAGATGCTTTTCAAAAATTCTATGACTGCCACAATTCCTTATTGCATCATTAGATCAAAGAAATAACTGCATCATACCTAGGGCATTTAAAATTTATCTGAATTCATATGGTGTGTTAAATGACAGCCAGGAACTAAATAATTAGACTTTCTACTCACAAGTAAGAATCAGAGATAAACCAACCAGCAAGTGGCCGATGTGTCCATTTTTGGCAGCTTTAATGATCACAAGTATTGTCATGTATTCATTCCCATAGATAAAACTCTTAAATTTAGCCAAAATTTAATTCACTAAGATTAATCCATATTTACTAGCTTCAAATCCGTGTATGATCTCTGTGTATCTTCCCATTTTTAAAATAAAGTTAATAAAAGTCCTAAGCATGACTCAGTTGTTCAAAGTTCTTCACATGATACAGGTTTTCATATAGAATATCAAACTCTGCATCTCGCAGGCAAACCTTAAACTAGACCACTATATTAGGCAAAAATGGTTTACCAATGATTTTATAGAATGAAAGATGGGTGTTAAAATGACCATGAACACAGATAGACTTCACACAGGTGATTTCTAAATACCAAAAAATGACTCAGGATAGGTAATTCTCAAAATTGCCTCAAGCATTAAACTATAAACCTTGACTATAAAAATAAAGTATACACATTGTACATATCACAAAAGGTCATAATTTATCTCTCAGATATAATAATTTACTTCGTCAAATAATGAATGGGCAAGTCTAGACTGAGAAAGGAAAGATTCATGCTCTGAAAGATAAATATGTGTAAGGGTACTGTCTCATTTATAACCTTCCAAGGTAAAACAGTGCAATTCCATCAGCTATGATAAAGACCAAGCACTAAAACATGAAGAAAAATCATCCTGGGTGAAGCAGGAACTAGTGCTCTATGGCTGTTTGATCCTAAACTCTCTAATCTGTTCTCAGCACATTTTTCCCAAGAGGCCTTTTCAATTTATAGCTGTGGTGGAGAGTGAAACTAGACCTTTAACCAGACAAGGTATGGGGCTGAGTCCACTGTGTGCAGGTTTTACCTAATGTGATGAAATCTATAAAAAGACTTCATCCACCTTTTTCTCTTTATGTTTCCCTTTCTCCTTCACTTTTTCCAACTTCTGCCAATGTATGCTTTCCTGAACTCTTTTTTTTATCTACTTTGCTACTGTGATTCATGCCCTGTTGACTCATGTGCTGAAACATAAGCAAAGTGCTCTTCTTGTGATTCTATGACATCAGGCTCTTCTATGGGCTCCTCCATTTCTAGCTACTCCTTTTTGCGTTTCTGTGGGCCTCTTATCTACTTGTTTCTAAATGTGACAGCTTCTCAGAGACCATGCCTCTTTTTTTATATTTTCTTTTTTCCACCTCTAGAGTCTCTCTCCCTGGAAAAGCTCATCCATTCACAGGGTTTATTTTTTATTTTTTAAAGTTTGTTTGTTTGTTTGTTTGTTTGTTTATTTATTTATTTATTTATTTATTTATGCTATAGCTGGCTCAGCCTGCCCTGGGGGTGAGGCTGGCACAGCACATGGTGCTGGGGACCAAACCAGGGTCCCTGTAGTTGCCTAAGCAGGTGCTTTAGACCATTGAGCTATCTCGCTGTCCCTAGAGTTTTAAATACTACCTCCACACTGATAATTCCCAACTTTGTATCTACACTCCCATCTATCCAGTAAGCTCCAGACTTCTGTATAGACAAATATGTAATTCATCTTTCTGTCCAGTGTGCACTAGCATCTAAGACTGAACATGATCAAAAGTCTATCATCATTTCTGTAAATGACATTAAGGCCCAAAACAGAAACCAGAAGTCTGACTCTAATATATTCAACCTACCTTTAAGACCTGTTGGCTATACTTCTGAACTATAACATGTCCACATTCTCTTTCTGCCTACATCTCTTGCCAGAACATTTGTAAAAGCTTCCTAAGTGTCCCCTATATATCTACTTTGGCACCTTAGTATCCATTCTTCACAAAGCAGCCAGATTTTCTTAAACCAAATCAGACCCCAGGACTCTCCAGGTGTAAAACCCTCCACTTGCATTTGTAGAACACTCAAACCTGTTTCCATTGTCAGAGTTCCAGCGAACCAGCCCCTGCTGATCTTGTTTTGGACCACACTCTTTCCACCACTGCAGTCATACTGGCTTTCTTACAGACCTCTGGACTCTCCAGGCTCCTTCCTACCTAAGCTTCTCTGCAAATGCTGTGCCCACATTGCATAACCCCATCTTCAACTCCCTGGTTCCAAAAGACTTCCAGTGAAATATGTGAAAATGAGCAGCAAGAGGTAAACTTGTAAAGCAAGAGGAAAGAAAAGCTAAATTAAGATCTTATACAGTGTCAAATGGTGATACAGTATATGACTCCTTTTATATTGAATGTCCAGAACAGACAAATCTACAGAGATAGAAAGAAAATGAATAGTTGCTAGAGACAGAAAAGAGTGATTAATGGGAGTGACTATAAATGGGCAAGGGATTTCCTTTTGAGGTGTAGGAAATGTTTTCTAATTATTCAGTGCTTTACAAAGAGAACTTTATGGTAGGTGGACTATCCCAATAAAGTTATTTAAAAAGAAATATTTATATGGGATGAATTACTAAGAGAGGATCATAACATGCCCACTAGATCATGAGCCCTAGAGAGTTAGAGTTGTTCTGTCAATTTTTTCATCCACAGAGACTAACACAAAGCTGAGACTGACTTTCGTATTAGGGAGCATCACTTGGAAGCAAATACTGTACTCTAGCGATTACATTACAAAATTTGGTCAGCTCTAATTATAGCAAAGAATAAGCTTCCATGAGAAAATGATTCTATATTAGCGAATACGACATCTGTAATTCACAAAAGGTTATTCATTATCAGATTTGATTATCACACAAAAATGTAAAAGTACTGTGATGTGACAGAATAGCTTATAACTCAGCATTTTACAGAGGGAGAAAAAGAGGATTCCAGAACTTTCCTTACAAAACCTTGGCATGTGTATCATAGGCCAAAGACCAAGCAAAGCACCCCTTCTGTAACCCTGTCACTACCATAGGAAAGCTAGATCAACTCTGTCACAGCAATCACAAAAATGACTCAAAACAATCACTCAAGTGATGAAGTCAATCTCCCGCTGGACATCTTCAGCATCCTCTCCCATTGGCACATTACTTGACTTTAAAAAGCTTAACCAGATCTTCCCTAGTTCGGTCAACCACACATTGGTGTGATAAAACTTCTACTGCTCTTCTTGCTGGCATGTCATGAAGAATGAGAGCAGTCCTGTTATGAGAAAACAAGTTGTCTGCCTCTGTGTCATCTGCATGGGCCACATATGTCTCCTGCTTCCAAGAACAACATCTGAGGACAGCTAGCTCTCTCCACTTCTCATTGCAGCAGAATCCAGTAAAGAGGCAAAGTATGCCCACATTATACTTATATACCATTGGTGCGACCTCACTTCACATGTGACAAAAACGGAGTCCTCCATTTAGCTAGATTTTCCTAGAAGTAGGGGCAAAAAAAGAGGGCCCCTGGTCCTGAAGGTCACTCTTCTAGCTTTGATTTCCTGTGCTTTCTCTTATACCCCTCCATTTCCTTTCTATGGACTCTTCCCCCAGAGGACATCCCACAGTGAGGGAACTGCCAACTGGAGTTCTGTATCAGCCATGAGATGTGGACCCCTTTCATCTGCTTGGAACTGCACCTTCTCTTACCCATAGCGCCTCCCTCTTCCTAGTTTACTCCCTTTTGTTGAAGCCAACCCAGACTGGCTCTAAAGCCCCAGTGGGTTGCATGTCCTGTGGTTGTTTTTGTGCTCCAAGCACAGCTCTTCCTCCCTAGGGATCCTCATCCAGGAAGGCAGAGCAGCATCTCCCCTCTTCCTTCATGTGGGAGAATGTCATTTCAGTGTTCGAAACTTCTGCCGAAAGACCCTGAAGTAAGACTAGATTCACAATGATACTGAGTCCTCAAAGTGAAAAAGTGAATCCTAGTGATCTTGGTTCTCTAGGGATGTACAGGTGACAGACTTCCTGCTGAGTTACTAGAAATTGTACTTAGAGACCATAAAGATTTCTGACTTTTGAGACTGGGTGTGGTGTGGTAGAGCATGCCCGTAATTCCAGCTCTTGGGAGGCTATAAATAGGTGGATCACTATAATTCTGATCAAGTAGTGAAACCCTGAATACCCTGTAGACTCTTTCCTAAAATAAAAAATAAAAAAAAATAAAAAAAGATTTTCCGACTTCTATCAATATTTCCTTGGCCAGGGTCAACACACATTTATCTACTCAGGGAATTTGGTACTTCAAGAATTACCCTTCACAGCCAATGAAAGTATAATTAGTACTTCTTCAGTGACTGAAGGAATAAATGACTCATCTGATTGGGGTGGGACAGCATTGATGCACATAATCTAAATAAGAAGCTGGTAAAAGTCACATACATTTGACTATGTGATGAACTTCACATAAAATGCATAGTATAATTACATAGTATAATTACATAGGTAACATGCAGACCAGCTAGAATTTCCCAAGGACACTGTATCTGGGACAGACTGGACAAGAGGAGAGGCTGAAGAGGGCATACCTCCTTACAATGTGCATTACAAGGTGCCACCAACAAAGGCCCGAAAAAAGATTATGCAAAGCTACCTAAAAATATGAAGTTCCAAATGAGATGAGGGATAGTTGACTCTGAATACTAATGTATATTCATGTGTATAATTAGAGAACATAATGAGCAGAGGTGGGCATGATAATCATAATAGCACCCCAACACATT
>PVKN010034686.1:0-11782 GCA_004027915.1 Capromys pilorides
AGAGACCCACAAAATGAATGAACAAAAACTCCCAGTGCATACCACTGTTGAAGTAAAAAATTTTTTAGAGTGAAAGAAAATACTGTAAGTTTCCATAAAGAAAAAATAACAAGTTACCTACCAGGAAACAAGAATCAGGTAGGAATTCAATTTCTTTGGTAATCCTGAGAGCTCAAAGTTGATGGAATAGTATCTTCAAGTTTCCAAGATGAAATCAATTTTGAAATTACAATTCTACACTGTGCTGCTGCCTGTGGTATCCCATGCCATCCCTTGATCCACCTCTGTGAGAATTTTCCTACTAACTCACTCATCTCCTGGTCACAACTTCTCTCTTCAAGTTCAGGTCTTTTCTTGAAGCTCTGGGTGTCTCTACTGACTACCCTGAAGCTGGGCCTGGGGTGGCTGGAGTTACTGCTCCAGGGGAATCACCCTACATTTCTGAATTAATTGGTGAAACATGTAGCCTTGCATTTTTCAGGAGAAAGGGCAGGCATTCCACTCTGTTTGGGTGAGGGTCCCAACCAGAAGTAGCTTCCTATGTAATAGACTCTTGCATTGATTTTTCTTCCCTTTGCTGTCTGAAAATCCCATTTTTATTTCTGCTTCCTGGGATGATCTTGCAAACAAATTACCTGCACACAAATCTCTGTTACAGGTGTGGCTTGGGAAGGAAACTAAGCACAGACTGATGCTCCTTGACTGCGTTAAACTGTAAGAGCAGCATGAAGAGATGCTCAGGGACACAAGGACCCTTCCTTTATTTCTGCACATACAGGTGCCTCATCTCCTCTCCCCTACACGTCCAGGATGAATAAACCTTGCTTTCATATAAATGGAATCCATTCTGGAGAAGGGAAAAGGAAAGGGAAGGAAAGTTAAAAATGGAACCCTAAACACTGAGTCATTCAAAAGAGATGATGGAGAGTAGAACAGAAGGTGGATGAACCCACAAGTTGGAAAATTTCATTTGGTTTCTCTTCAGCATTCTCAGAACAATTCTCACTGCTCTGCAGTAAAAGGAACTTTGTGGGAGGTAAGGGCGTGGCTGTCCAACAGAATTTGTTCAGCCTCTTAGGTCAAGCAGTTATTTCTCAGATAGGTCTGTCCCAGGTATTGTAGGGCATTTAATATTTTTGGCTCTTGGCACTAAAGAATAGTGGCATCTTTTTATTTATATAGGCTCTCACTACACAGCTGAGACTCATAGTAATCCTCCTCTCTCAACCTCCCTAGTGCTGGGATTACAGGTGTGCACCATCATGCCTGGTGTTGGGACCTGTATGGCATGTGGTCCCTGGGTTGAACCCAAGTCCTTGCGCTTGCCAGACAGGTGCTTAAATGATCACGCTTTCTTCCCAGTCCCTAGTGGCATCTTTCAAACAACCAGAACTCAAACTGCCCCAGGGAAGATAGGATAGGGTCTTTCTGAACTAAAGTCTTACTTACTTTCCTCATTACTGAAACAAAATACACACTACTCCAAATTAAGGGAGTTGTGCAATTTATTTATTATATTTGGTACTATGCAGCTTGGACTCCTAGTGATCCTCCTGTTTTCAGCCTAGTATATAGGCAGGTGCCACCACACCTGGTTTTGGTAGTTGGTTCAGGGCACCGGGGGGTGGGGCTTGCATGTCTTGTGGTGCAGGTAACAACTCCAGTCCTTGAGCCTGCCTAAACAGGTGCTTAGTCTGCTGAGCTATCTCACTGGCCCTTGAAATATTTATTTAGCTCATAGTTTGTGGATGCTTCAGTCCATAATTGGCTGGCTCCAGCACAGGGTGGCACATGGCAGAGGCAGCTGTTTGTGGCAGTTGGAGTGGCAGAAGACAACGAGAACAAGAGCAAAAGAGGAAAAGAGAGGAGCAAGCCTATTTCCCTCCCTATACTGTACATAGCCTACCATTCCAGGGCAGGTGAAGCACTCATACTGCCAAACCCGGCACTAGGCAATGGACCAATTACAAACTCTGGATTCAGCCGCCTCCCAGAAGCCCTTCCTCCCCATGACTGCATGAGGCTTTGGAGGGACATCTAGATACAAACCATAATAACTACCATAAATTAAATTAAAGTTTAAATAGTTTTTAGCATTTGAGTGTAAGACAAATACATTTGTGATGCAGTATACCTGTCTGGGTCATTTCCTGGTGCAGAATGAATCCCTAACTCCCTCCCCTCATTAGAATTCTAAAGGCTGCAAACATTATGGGATGCAGAAGTGATGCTGCCTGCAGGCATGAGATTAAAGGAACCCTTCCCCTGGATGCTAAGATCTGAATTTGTCCCCCAAATTTATCGCATGGTACTTAATCTCTAGTGCAATAATGTTGGGAGGTGGGGCTTAACAGAGCTGGTTAGGTTTTAGAGCTTGCTTGTGTGGAGTTTTGCTTTCTTCTGTTCTTCCAATGGGCATATAGCTTACATCCCCTTTGGCCTTCTGCCATGTGAAGATGCAGTAAGAAAACCCTATCAGTCATTGGTATGTTGGTGTTAGACTTTCCAGCCTTCAGAATCATGAGAAATGAATTTCTATGGATTATCCCATCCTGCTTATTACATTGTTGCTCACAAAATGTACTAAGACAGCGGAGAGAAAATGTTAATCCTAAGCTTATCTGTGAAGAGTGAGGCATACCTCGGTTTCAGCCCAAGTTTTCCTCCTGGCTTGTTTGGTTAAGTGGTGAATAAAGCTGACCTGAAACCCACTCAGGGGCTACTTCTTTCGTGTTTCTAGAGCACAGATGTCCAGAGGAGAAGTCTCCAGACCCTATCCTGATCCTGGACTACTAGGTTCCCCTCTTCAGCTTGCATCCTGGTAGCTGACTATTCCCTTAGAAATAGACTTTTCCTTCCCATTATCACCATGCAAACACACTGGAGCCTCTTGCGCACACTTTTCCCTTCCTCATTCTGCATGTCCTGTATGTTCAAACCACATGCACCCATCTAACCTTTCCAGGTGATGCTGACCACCTGAAAATTCACACCTCTGACTTGCTGTAGAACGCAGGTGACTCAGTAAGGCTAAGGAGAAAAGATACACAGAGAGGCAGACTCCTTAAAGAGCAGAAACTAGAGAGAAAAGAAGTGTATTATTTTCTACACTATGTGAAGAAAAACAGCAGTTTTTCTGGTTCTCATATCTATGCCCACCAATGTGTCAACAGGAATTATTGTTTTATATTAGTTCTGGAAATCATTACCTAACAGGCATTGTTATCCTCTCATTTAACCTTAGAGTAGGCTGTTTCTAATAACATTGATATGGCTTCTATGAGGACAAGGAAGCTGCTTTGGTAGGAAGATGTAGCTGTTTTTGCCTTTGGGATACTTTCTCAGAAACATTTTTTTTTTTTGTTTCTTTTTTTTCTGGTAATGTGGATCAAACTCAGGACCCTATGCTTGCCAGGTAGGCACTTACAATGCTGAGCTATCTCCCTGGTCCTGAGCAACACTCTAATACTATTTTAGTTCTGCAGAGCAAGATCTTATTGCATGCAGCACACCAAAACTGATTTTTTTTTTTTGTGGGGGTAGGCTTGACCAATTTCCTGGGCCAGAGTAAACTGAGGCCTCCTGGTAGTATAAAGAAGAGAGCTAAGCATGGGATTCACATTTGAGTCCGATTCTGTTCTGTTACCAATGTGATTTGGGCAGGCTACCAAAGGACAGACACTTCAGTTTTCTCATCAGTAGGACAACTTTAAGTATTTCGCTTGGTTACTGTGAGGGATAAAACAAGACTGTCAGACTAAATATGGAGGTCCAGTTAAGATGCTTCAGTGGTGCAACCAGTTAATGCACAGTACTTTCAGAGGATGCCACGTTAGAGTTGAATTTCAGATATAGAACACATACTCTTTTGATATAAATGTGTTCCAAGTGGTGGTGGGTTATACTTAAACTAAAAAAACAAAACAAAACAAAACCCTGCTTATTTAAAATATAAATTTAAGTGGGCAACATCTATCTTTATTAGCTAGCCTGTGTCTTTACTACGCTGTCCACTAATAAATATGATAGGAATAATGAAATCCAACTCTTGGTGAAAGTCCTTGATAAGCCGAAGCACTAATCTAATTTGAACCTAACACCTTGGCAAGTAAACATTGGCTCTGTTTTTACAGATGTGGAAAGGAAGAGTCAGTGTGATTGTGGAAAGCCACTAGACTGCAAGCCTTCCAGCCACGGTCTAACCTGTTTTGTGTACTCAGTCTACACAAAGTGTCACCTTTGTAGCAGCTGCCTCATTTAAATAAATCCTGGAGCGTAATAGTGTGATGCCCCAAAGTCCCAATGAGGGAAATGAGGTTATCACACCAACAAAAGCCAGTCGGTGTGTAGGCTGTGATGGCTAAATGCCTGTCCAGGATACTGAGGTAGAGAGCACGTTGGGCCATTGTCCTGCCCTCCATGGGCAGGGGAATGCAGATGTGGCCCTTAACAGAGGCCCACTCACTGGGCACTGGGTAGGCACTGGCTTCTAAACTAGCAGGTGGAGTTGGGCACACAGAGATTGTGGTATCTGTTCTTTCTTCTTTTCCTGGGCCTTTAAGTGCAAATCAAGTCACTTCAGAGTAAGTATGTCACATATGGCCTCCACATATTAACTAACAGTGCCATCCTTACTACTCACATGCTTATCTCTCCTCCTAGAATCCAGAGTGCATACTTCCAGTTTCTTGGGAGTACAAGTGATGACTTGTTTACTTATGTGCCCCAGCATATAGCAGAGAGCCTGCCATGCAGCAGATGATCAATCACTATTTGCTAAACAAATGAAAGGATTACTGCGGATGAGACCTGGCGCATGATTTTTATTCTCAAGGGGAAGAGAGGAAAAGAAACTATGAAGCCAACAGTAAAATGCAAAAGCAATTGCTGGAAAAACCAAGCACCTGTACCCTCCCCTGACAGAGGGTTGGGAATTGTAGCCTCAGACTGCATTCTTTCTCACAAGGTCTCAGATATATATGGGCTGCACACACTATGGTTATTGCTCATGGGAGCAGAGGAGGCTCAGCACCGGCACTTGGCCAGATGGGAGGGAATCACATCTGAAAGCAAGTTCTGCAGGTGTGCTTAACAAAGGGCTCTGTGTGATGGGGCTGGCTGTGGAGGAGAGTGGATGCCAGGCGCTGTGGTCCTTACTTAAGGGACTATGGCAATGGTAGGAGGAGGTATCTTGTCATGAAAGAGGAAGGCGTCAGTCTCTCCAGCTAGCATATTCCAGATCACAATAAACATTCATTTGTGCATTCATTGAACAGATAGCTTAATTTTTGCCTTGTGCAGCAAGTATTGCAAAGTTTTGCAATATATTATTATTGGCAGTGTTGGCAACTAAGATATTTTGATCAAGAAAGTTTTCTAGCTAACTGAAGTTTAGTTCTCTATTGAGTCTAAAGTGTGATTGCAGATTCTTTGATTCTTCTCTAATTCTATGTGGCTCTGTATTCCTCCCTCTTTAATCTGGTTTCTTTGACCTATCAAGTGGCAGAGCCATTCTCTGACTTCTAGGCTATCTCAGAAATTCCATGTCTTTAGTTTTATTGGTGGGAGTCTGAGCTTCCACATAACCTTTCTTGCTACAGAAATTCTCAGACTGGACATGGATAGGCCTTGAGATCAACAGTTCTAGCTTAACCCAGGTTTCCACCCTTGATGTGTGGATACCAAGGTACCAGGCCTATGAGTAAGGTCTCCATGGACTCTGTGGACATGCCTATGTTATCAAATGATCTGATGATTGCTTGTGCAGTGAAGAAATACCTAGAAAACTCTTCCCAAGCCTGTACTCTTTAAAGGCATTAGATGTAATAAGTGGTGCTTACTTCACTATGTTTGAGGGGCAACCTGCTATTAAAAAAGACCACGTACCTACTTAAAATTTAGATGTTTGCCTAAAATGTCCATGACACTTTTGGTTCTTCTTTGGCTGTAGTGTTCATGGAGATACTTTCTGCAGGAGCAGAATTGTGTGACACACTCCAGCTACCACTGTTGCAAATGCAGCGACAGCAGCAGCCTGTCACTGCAATACATAACAAAGTACTGGAAGACTTAATCAAAGCCTTCTACTCAATGTTTTGTTTTCAAAAGGAAGAATGCATATATCCAGGAACGAAAGCATAAAGGCAGAAATGGCCTCCCTTACCATCCTTCAACAGCCTGTTGAAATTTTGTGCTTCCAGTGCCAGGTTTTGGGCACAAAATTTATAGTTCCATTGAACCGTAAATTATGTTGGAGGAGGGATCTTTGGGTTCCTTGTACCTGTGGACCAGAAATCAGTAACAGGAGTTCATTGGCTGCAGTAGTTGACATGATCAGCAAGAGGGCCGCTTTTTAATATCTGCCAGAGGAGAATGCTATGGAACCTCCACTGAGGTGGAGCCTGTGGAGCAACTCCAGTTTAACAAAGGTATAATGAAAGTTTAAGTTATATACCCTTCGAAGCCAGTAAGAATTGCCATGGCAACAGTGGAGGATGAAGGGATTTTTAGAATAAATAATGTGGAAGGAAGAGGATGAGTACTGTTGTGACCCTGAGATCAGTTGCAAAACTGGTGTCTATACTTTCTTTTACAAACCTCCTTCTACTGAGTTTTATCTTATAAAGAGGAATCCAAGGGACCACAGAGTGGCTGATCATTGAACATGAGTGGGGAAATGGTTTGTGGTTAAGTGATGATCCGTACTGGCCATGAGACATGCCGTCTGAATTTTCTTTAAGTGAACATAATTAGAGGGGCACAGCTGATCGACAGTCTCTAGCTCCTGCCCCATAGATAGTCACGCCACACTTCATCCAAACTGCTCCTAGCTGAAGCATGAGCATTCATGCTCTCTCTGTCAAACACAGAACTGAAGAAGAAGAATTGTTCAAGAGTGCAAGACCATCCCTTCTCAGAAGGGGATCCTCCAGAAGAGCAGCTATGCTTGGAGGTTTCTAATGGCCTAGTGATTTTCTTAGGTGTGTGCTATGGTTTGGGACACTTCAAACCCAATATTTCCTCTCTCCTGATATATGTCTTAGATTGAATTACAGTTTGGACATTCTACCTTTGTTGCGTTTTTCTCTTTATTGCGTATAGATAGCCCCTTTGCTAAATGTTTGGCATGCTCAATGTCATCTTGCTGTCTGCTTTAGAGAGCACCACAACTTTGTAAGCCCAAAGATTTTATAAACATCATTTAAGTCTTTCTTGATAACCTAACGGTTGTTAAGAATATTAGAGTAGCAAACTTAAAGCAATGACTGCATTAAGTTTGACATGTATGTTGTTTCCGGGTCATGGGTTTACCAGAAGAAAAGCCCAAGAGAAAGGGGTTTCCCTATAGCCTGTTGCTGCTAAAGGTGTCACATTCATTTGCCTACTAATCCGTGGTTCAAACTTCAGCAATTTTCCAGTAAATTCAAGCTTAATTATCTCATTGTTTATATAACACTTAGCAGCACCTGATCCAGATAAGCAGCTATTTCTGTTTCCTCTTCATGCACCTACCTGTCTTAGATTTCACCTCAATAGATCCACTTATGCTCCTATGAACTAGTTTACGTATTCTAGAATTGTATGTAAATAAGTAATTTGATGTGAACTTTTTATCATTTCTTTTGGTTTTCATGGTATCATTTATTGTTTAATTTTTAGCTTCATCCAAATTACTGAATTGGTTATCCTTATTGCTACATAATATCTTGCTGATTGCATTAAGCGTATAGTGCATCCATTCAACTGTTAATGATTGTATAGATGTCCTCCAGTATTTTAGAATTGGGAATAAAGCTTCTGTAAATGTTTCCTTAAAAAATAATAAGTCTTGAACATTCTGTTTCTTTTTATCTTTTGTCTTTTTGAGACAGGGTCTCATTATACAATTCAGGCTGGTCTTGAACTCATTTTTGTAGTTCAGGCTGGTCTCAAACTCACACTGATCCTCCTGCCTCGGCCTCCTAAGTGCTGGGATTACAGGTGTGCACCACCATGCCCGGCCCTTCTATTTCTCTGTTAAGAGAGTGGGATTGGTTGTATGTTGGCTTTGGAATTGGCAGGTCATATTGTAAAAAGGGATTGGAGGGCATGTTGGGACATACTATGGCTGAGAGAAGAACTGGAAGGAACCGCTCTGAATCAAGAAACAAAGTGAAGCAGTAAGCAGTAATGAGTGTGGATGCCTGAGTCTGACTGCTTGTGTATATAAATCAGTTTCTCTGTATTATTGTAGAATTTGTTCATTTTCTGTCATTTAAAAGTATTTCAACTTCTTGTCTTTATTTTTTTTATGTTACTTAAAAACATAGAACTCTTTTTTTCTTTTCTTTTTTTTTGGTGCAGAATCAGGGATTGAACTCAGACCCTTGCACTTGCCAGGCAAGCACTTGTTCTACTGAGCTATCTCCCCAACCCCCAAAACATACTTCTAAGAATTTAACATTTAAGAACATTTTTAAATCTCTTTCTAAAAGTCGTTTATTTCTTTATTCTAGACATGCTTACTCCATGAGTCTGCAGCTTATAATTCTTTTTTATTTGTATAGTATGTACCAATAAAGTTAGTATTCTTTGTGTGGAGTTGGCAGATGTACACAACACATCTTAATTCCTGTTTTCATTCCCCTTACCTCCATTTCTTCACCATCATTTCCATTTCTTGATCCCTTTTCCTTTTAAAAAGATCTATCTCCAGAGACCAGCGAGATAGCTCAGGGGCACAAGTGCCTGCCTGGCAAGTGCAAGGTCCTGAGTTTGATCCCTGGTTCTGAAAAAAAAAAATCTATCTCCCTACTTCCTATTATCTATCTTATTTTGGTCTTTATTTATTATTGGGGTTCTCATAAGAGAAATCATTAGATATTTAAGCTTGTGTATTTGATTCATTTCATTTAACGCTATTTTCTCAAGGTGTAGTTATTTTGCTAAGACTCAAGTTTATCTTTCTTTATGGCAGAATAATTTTCCGTTGTGTGTCAATACCACATTTTCTTTATCATTTATTTTTTTGAAGAGAGTACACATTAGAATTAAAGCAGAAACAATTATAAGTGATACAGGATTTCACTTAACAAAGTAATATAATTATACAGTATTTGTTGTAATACATAGTGTTGTCTTCCAACAAGTTACTCATATTACCAGATATATGCACGTAAAATTGGAAGAGGAAAGAAAAAAAGAAAGAAGTGTAAGAAATTAAGAAGACAAAATGTACAAACAACTGAAAAAAGGAGACAAAACAAACTAAGCATTAAATGTTTCTTTCCATATATCATCAGAAGTGCTCAGTACAGTTGTCCAAACCATCCTGCTTACCTACATAGATAAATCTCTTTCCCCAAGTCCCTCTCCTGTACTTCTCCTTAACTCAGTAACTTTTTCCTTATGCATAAGCTCATTCCCATTTTCCAGTGTCTGTTATGCCCTTCAGATTCTATTCTTCTGTTTCAGGTTCTCACACTAAGGAGACTACATGATGTTTGCACATGCAATACTGATTTATTTCACTTAAGAGTAAGTTCTTTAGTTGCAACTACTTACCAACAAAAGGCTGAAATTTATCCTGTTTTATAGCTGAATAATTCTTCATTGTGTAAAAATATTACATCTTTATCCATTCTTTAGTTGATGGGCATCTAGGTGTTTCTAGGATTTAGCTGTGACAAATTATAGCCAACTGTCTCTCTGACAAAGACATTCTATCTAGAACATATAGAGTTAAAAATAATCAGGCCCCCAACATTCAAAGGCCCAATCCACAAATGGATATCTGAGATGAATATACACTTCTCAGAGGAAGAAATACGAATGGCAAGTAAATATGTGAAAAAATGTTCAACATCAATGGTCATTTGAAAAATTCAAATTAAAACAACACTGAGATTCCATCTTACCCCAGAAAGATAGCTAACATAAGGAAGTCAGCCAATAACAAATGTTGGAGAGGCTGTGGAGAAAAAGCAACACTTCTTTACTGTGAAAATTTGACATCGCCTTATTTCTTCACTCTTGGTGCTATTTCCTATGTAATGGAGGGTCTATTCAGATATTCCTTGCCTACTTCTATGTCTTATAAAGTTTTACCTACATTATCTTCCAGGAGATTGCTTCTGTCTTAACAATTAGTTTTTAAATCCATTTTGATCTTAGTTTTGTACCTGTTGAAAAATATGAGTCTAGATTCAAACTTCTGCATGATCCACATTGAATATATGAAAAATCATATATCATTTCCCTACATTACCGATTTTGGTTAATAATTGTAAGTCTTTTGGTGGACTTTTTTGGGTCTTCAATCTAGAGGATCATGTCATCAGAAAATAATGGGAATTTGACCTCTTCCATATATCCATATCTTTTGTTTCTTTTTTTGCCTAATTGCTAACAGTTGTAAAAATCTTCAACAAAATACTAACAGATAGAATGCAACAAATCATCAGGAAGATCATATATTATGACCAAGTATGTTTGGTTAATGATTTTAGAACTATGTACAGGAGTGGTGATAGTCAACCTGCTTGTTTTGGTTTTAGAGGGAAACTTTTCAGTTAATCCTTATTAATATGATGTTGACCTCCAGTTTGCCATAAATGACTTTTAGCAGATTTAGATGTCTTTCTGTATCTACTTTACTCAGTCATCATGAAGAGATGTTTGATTTTGTCAAACACTTTTTCTGTGTCTATCACCTGGTGATTTTGTCCTTACTTCAGTTTATATGATGTAGCTCACCTATCAATTTGCATATGTTGAACCATCCTTGCATCCCTGTTTAAAGCATACTTGATCATAGTATTTTGTTGATGATTTTTACATCTGTATTCAAGATATAAATTTCCTTTAGTCCTGTTTGTTGGTTGCATCCTTGTCTGCTTTGGATTCACTCCAAGAGTGACTTTTGGAGCTTTGTTTCCCTTTTAATTTCATTGAGGAGCTTGAAGAACACTGATATTAGATATTCCCTGAAGTTTTTGTAGCATCGAGCAATGCATTTATCCAGACTTGGGCTATTTTTGGTAGATTTTTGTTACTGCTTCAGTATTACTTCCTGTTATTGGATTTTTTGAATTTTGTGTATTTTCTTGCTTCAGTTTTGGTAATTCATATTATTTATGAATTTCTCTATTTCTTCTGAATTAACCAGTTTATTGACATATAGGTTTGTGAAGTAGTTGTTGATGATATTTTTTATTTCACTTTGGCCATCTCTAATAACACTGATTTGGATCCTTTCCTTGTTTTGGTTACATTGATTAAAGATTTGTGTATTTTGTTTATTATTTTGAAGAACAAACTATTTGATTCACTACTTGCTTTGGATAGATTTTTTTGGTGCATATTTCATTGATTTCTGCTCTGATCTTTACAATTTTCTTCTTTGTACTAGCTTTGAGTTTGAATTTTTCTTGTTTTTCTAGGACTTCAGGTGCACCATTTGGTTATTTATTTAGGGTATTCCTTTTTGCATTGGAATATTTTGTTGGATTCTCTTTTCATGATTCTATTTGTTGTTCATTTTTGTGTTGAGACTTGTGGGTTGTTCTCATGGGTTGTTCTCCAGTGTGGAGACATCATTAGTTAAAGTCTACTTTTCAGTGTTATTCTTAGAGTGTGGTTAATGACTAGTTTTTGCCCTGGTTCCAATATCCAATCACTTCTATTTATTTGAGAGAGAATGTTATGGCACATTTGGCTCAATGCCCAGTTTTCCAGGAATAGGATACAGTATTATTAATGATAAAAAGATAATCCAGATATTGGCATCCCAACAAAATCAATT
>PVKN010034687.1:0-11780 GCA_004027915.1 Capromys pilorides
GAGTACATATAGTTCAGGATTTTCAAAACAAGAAAAATTTAACAATGGTTGTATTACATATTTTCATCATCAAATCTGTTTAGATTAATAGATATAGATATGTAAGATTGGTCAAACAATTAAACATTAACACTTTCAATAAACCTTAGTTTTTTTTTTAACTTTTCTAAATAAATTTTGTATTTAAGTCACTCTTCTAAAAAAATAATAAAAAATTATAGGGGTTGAGGATGCAGAAAACACAAGGTCCTGAGATTGATTCCTGGTACCGCCCAAAAATTATTTTTTAAAAATTAAAAAATCATTTATGTATGTATTTATGTATATATTTGGTACAGGGCCTCGCTATGCAGCTTAGACTCATCGTGATCCTACTGTCTCAGCCTCCCCAGTGCTGGGATCACAGGTGTGGGCCACCAAGCCCTGTACATCGTGAGGTACAGGGGATCAACCTCGTGCTTCCCAGGCAGGTGCCTAGACTGCTGAGCTATCTCCTCAGCCCAAGTGAACATTCTTTTAAATGTGTATCATTAAACATTAGACCTTTTCATTTTTGCAACTAATTAAGAAGGTTATACAAGCAGTATCAGAACCATAGCCTAGTACAGTCCTGTATTTTTTGGCAGATGTGTTGGAGGGTTGAGAATAAACTCAGGCTTTTGGTGGGAGGACAGAATGGCCTCGTCTAGACTGCCTCATTTCCCTTCAGGACTTTATTAGTTATGTTATTGTTGAAATACAGATAACCACGGATTAGCCTCTTACCGCAAACTTACTATCTGATAGATTTTAAGGTCAGGACCCTACCTCAGGCCACACTGGGCTCTGCCCCCTCTGTGGGCCTTGCGAGGGTCATTTCTGTGCCTTTCCTAGGCTCCAGGCCACCTCTACTCCTTGGCCCACAGTCCTTTCTTCCATCTTTGTAACTGCAGTGGTGCATCGAGTCCTTCTGACTTGACCCACCATTCGGGCCCCATTCTGTGTCAGTAAAGCCTGTGTGACTAGATGGACCCTACGTGCAAAATCCAGGCTAATCTCATTGTTTGTTTGTTTGTTTACTTATTTTTGGTACTTGGGATCGAACTGAGGATCTTGTGTTTGCCAGGCAGCACTTAGGCCACTGAGCCCCAGCCCTCATTAATTAATTTTAATCACACCTGTAAAGAGCCTCTCTCTCTCTCTGTCTCTGTCTCTCTCTGTCTCTGTCTCTCTCTGTCTCTCTCTCTCTCTCTCTCTCTCTTTCTTTCTCCCTCTCCCTCTCTGCTATAAACATCTTTTTTTATGTATTCAGTACAGGGCCTAGAGGGTTTCACTACATAGATTGGACTAATAGTGATCCTCCTGTTTTCAGCCTCCCCAGCATTGGGATTACAGGTGGGCATCACCACGCCCAGTCACAGTCGCCTCAGTGTGCCCCAGGGGTGGAGGTGGCACAGCATGCCGGGAATTGAACCCTGTTCCCTGCTCTGCCTAAGCAGAGCCTGCAGAGCCTAAGCAACCTTTAATCTGCTGAGCTATCTGGCTGGCCAAGCTATAAGCATCTTGACAGATTCTGGCTTTGAAGATATGGACATCTCTGTTTATTACAGACATTAAACCTGCGATTTTGGGTGTGGTCACTGGTAAAGCTAGGGCTGAGCCAGAGCACTTGCTAATTCCATGAATCAGTAGCTCCTGAGTGTTTACTGTTAGCAGTAGTGAGGAGAGAGGCCAGAGGAATGGAAATAATATGGAGTATGACAACTGTGACACACGAAACCCTTGCATGGCTTCTTAGTCTCCTCAGGGAAACCCTCATGTTAATGTCTTTTTTTCTGTCCTGCCTGGATTAGTGCTGCACCTTTGCAATTGCACAGAACAATAGGACAAGTAAGCTGAGTCAGACCTGCATGTGGAAACATCATATTGTCTCCCTGGTGTAAGAACCAGAAAGAATAAAAAGGATCCAAGAAACACAGTGAATACAGTGAAGGGGAAAGAAATTGTTCAAAGGGAACAGTTGTCATGAGGGAAAGGAGAAAAGAAAGAAGGGGAGAAGAAGTCTCTATATCTAGTCATAAACTAGCTTGGCTAATTACTGCTAATTTCTACTGGCCTATTGAGAGGAGTGGTTGATGCTTAATCTATTTCTCTCTCCTTTTTATTTTTTAAACTAGCCTTACAGGCTTGTATCTGGCAGTCCAAATGACTCGTTTGGAGACTATGATGCGTGATATAACTAATAGATTCTGGCCTTAGTATAAATTGCTGGATTACTATAGTGGTCATCTAATAGGACTGGGGCCCTTGAAAAACAGCGCTCCCCTTCTTCTCCAGACCAGCCTAGGGTACAATGTCCTCTTACCTTTCCTGCACACACAGGAGAGACCCAGTCAGCTTCTTACATGTAATGAAAACTGATCCTCTGAGTTAGAGGCAAAGTCCATAAAAGCTTCAGCTTTCTTTGTCTCCGATCAGAGAACCTGCCCCACCTGCCCTTCATCTTCTCCATGTCTTTGCAGTTAATAAAGCTTTCTTTTATCTTTTCTATCTCTTTATCTTGCTGCCAAAAAAAAAAAAAAATCCCTATCACTAAGAACCATTGTTGAATTCCTATCATTTTGTTTAGTGAAATTCTGAATTGTTTCTAATGTTACATATTTTTAAACCACTTTTGTATTATCTTTAAAAATAAAATAGAAAATTAAAGAAAGAAACTGAGGGGCCAGGGAGATGGCTCAGAGGTCTACGCGCTTGCCTAGCAAGCGGAAGGACCTGGGTTTGATCAGCTGTGCCACAAGCTGTGCTGGCCCCAGAACCCCTGCACATTATGCTGGCCACGGAGACCTGGCATGGTGGCTCATACCTGTAATTCCAGTGCAGGGAGGCTGAGACAGGAAGATCTCTATGAGTCCAAGGTGCATAGTGATACCCTGTACCAAATAAATAAATTAAAAATAAATAAATGAATGAATGAAAGAAACAGAGGGAAGGAGGGGGAGAGAGAAAGAGACAAAGAGAGAAGGAGAGAGGGAGAGACAGAGAGGGAGAGAGAGACAGAGAGAGAGAGGGAAAGGGAGAAAGAGAGAGAAAAAGAGAGATGGAGACAGAGAGAGAGAGAGGGAGAGGGGGAGAAAAACAGAGAGGGAGAGAGAGAGAGAGGGAAAGAGAAACAGAGAGACAGAGAGGGAGAGAGAGATGAAGGGAGGGAGAGAGAGGGAGACAGAAAGAGGGAGAGAGAGGGAGAGAGAGAGAGAAAAAGAGACAGACAGAGAGGGAGAGAGAGAGATGGAGGGAGCATGAGGGAGAGGAAGAGAGAGAGACATGGTAGTCACCGTGGGGCTGGGAAGGACTGAACCGCTGGTAAGGGCAGCATGGACTGATCCCCCTCCCCCAGAGTTCAGGCCCGGAGCGAGTGAGCCTTGCCCAGAGGGTGAGGGGTGGTGGCCCTGGCCAGTGGCCCCTCCTCTGTCTATCGCACTGACTCAGGTGAGTTTTGCCTCCCGGCATTCTGCAGAGTTCTTTGCCCACTGAGCAGCTCTGGGGCTCTGCAGAGCTCATCGTGAGGTTGGGGCAGGGCCTGCTTTCATGGCCCCATGGCTTTCCTCGCCTTCATGATGCCCATTGGGCCTTTAAGGCCCTGGAGCTGTCCTTAGGTTATTAGCTACTGAGTCACTGCCTGCGGCTTTGCATTTGCTGTTTGGGACAAAGATACTATCGAGTTACCTCTCTAAATATCAGGAAATGAATGAGACAAGTACTCCCAAGGCCAGAAGTTAATTTCTGTTTAAAAGCTTAAATATAACAGTGATTTTCGTCTCTCATCTAAACTAGAAGAGTGGGAACAGAGCGTGCGTGAGGCCCAGTGTTCAAGTCTCCAACACCAAAGCCAAGGAGCAGAACAAAACATAGATTATTAGTGCTAAGCAGAGGCACACAGCAAGAGAAATTAAACTGAGTCAGTGTCCTAAATCCGCCTTGTGTGCCAGTTTTTGCTCTTGCGCTTGTGTCAAAGTTCATGTGTGTAACACTCACAGCTGTTTTATTTTAAACCGGATGGAATCCTTTTATAATTCTTTTATATAAGAAATGCCCTGGCTTGTGCAGAGAGCACCTTTCTCTTGAAATTCTTCCTTCTCGAAGCAATGAAATAATCTTGCAATTTGAGTGAAGATTTAAACTCCGGCCTGACTTGTGCTTGTGTAGAATAGATGGATTCTTCTCTAGAAGGCAAGGAAACCATACTGAGAGGAAGGAACCAGTGCAGGAAATACAAAAAAGTTGGACTTTTTGCTTAGTGTCAAATACAAAACCTTTCGTGATTTTCCTTCCATAGCCTGCCCCAGTTTCTGCAGATGTCACATGTTACTGGCTCCTTTTGACAGCCAGCTCCTATTTGGTATCTCTGTTTTCTTTCACAGCCAGGCTGAGGGCTTTGGGGCAGCTCGTATTTTCATCTTTTAAATGTTCTCGCAGGGTGCAGCGGGACACCACCTATAAGATAGGCACTTTCTAGTGCTTGGTGTGTGGTTGGAAATGACTGGCGATGCTTACTCCCACACTCAGTACTGGATCTAACGGAGAAATCTCGAATGTGCTTTGTGCGTCTGCATAGCAGACTGGGAACCTGGACCCTGACCTCGGCTTTGATTTTCTGTTGAGTTCTCAAGCCCCCTTCCCCTTCTCATGAGGGATCATAGCCAGTAACACTGCATCCACAGAGTCTCTGTGCATGTGTGCTTATACCCAGTGGGGGGAAGAGAAGAGCCACACGGGTTGCCTGAGGAGTGGTGACACACTTTTGTCCCATGTTACATTAGACGACCTCCCTGCCCCCCGCAAGAGGATGCACTTTTTGCTTCTTATCAACTTGGCTGTCTTACCTGACAAGCCATGCAGGGATACATCTACCCCTTGTATTTCCCAGAAATAGCAATTCAAATTAGGCTTTCCTCAAGTGAGTGATATTTACCTTGGTTAATGCCTGCCTCTTAAAGCAGGTAATTTTCTTCTAGTCAATGAGGGATTGATATTCTTAAAAATAGTCAAATCAGACTATGATGCACACCAAGATATAAAAATAGAAGTCAAGTCTATCCCTGTCAGCTTGCAAAGGCCGTCTTTGGCATGATTAGCTAACACCATACTCCAGGTCTCTTTAACATTAATGAGTCGCTAATGTCAGTGCGGGAAATTCAATGAAGCACATGGGAACCTTTGAATATTGTCTGCCAGGCAGCAGGAAGATTTACACTTGGGATTTTGCAGTAATTAGAGATGCAATCATGAAGATGTGTATACTGAGATACCTCCGTTTTACAGAATATAGTGTTCTGTGAATGCTCCCGTGAGGAAAGAGAAGTGACCTGCACAAACCGAGCGTTGGTACTTTCCTTTAACTTGCTGCTTGGTTAACTAAACGGAATGTGATCCGTGTGCACCGGATAGCCTACAGTAGCTTCCATATATCGAGTGCCCAAGTCCAGCTAAACCCTAACTGTCCACACTGAACTAGGGATAACCTTTTAAACCATGCAGCAGGACAATGTGTTCAGATTATACTATGGATCTGCAGCTCACAGAAAGTGTGTTTTTTCTTTGATGTTCATTTCTCTCTTGTTTCCACAATCATCAAGATTGTTTGGAAGCCTTCGTCAGAAATCGCTTGTGGGTCTCATGCTCTTTGATTTTGACCAAAGTTCTACCTGGGATCTGAGGGCGGAGGGAGGGGGCCGGGCCTGCAGGTTGCGAGCTACCCTCTAAGAACCTCCTCCTAACATCATTTTATATGGGAATACCATAGCACTCGTTTTTCCTCCGTTGGGCTAATTTGCTCGACTGCTGAAGAAATGAATCGTTATCAACACAAAGTCTTCCTGGAAGAACTTATAGTTTCTAGAAGTTCTTGTCCTTGCTACCGTAATATGTAAAAAACAAAATCACACAAACCTTTGCCAGTTCAGAAGTGGTGGTAGATATGGTAAGTGCTTTCAGGAAGAAGAAAATAATACTCGTCTAAAAATATTTAAACAATGCTGCTACTGTTGATATTTCTACAGTACATTAACTCTTACAGTTTAGTTGAGGATTTGCTTTGGTTTATGTGCCTTGTACGTAGCATATGACTGGGTCTAAAAACTTCTAACAAGGGCAGACAATATAGCTCAGTGGACTAAGCGCTTGCTTACAAGGTAAATGCAGGGCCCGGGGTTTGATCCCTGGCACCACATGCCATGTTGGCCCCCACTGACCTGTGTGCTAAGCTGGTGATGGAATCTGGGCATGGTGGCACACACCTGTAATCCCACCACTGGGGAGGCAGAAATCAGGAGGATCACTATGAGTCTGAGCTGTGTAGTGAGACTCTGCACAACAAAACAAAACAAACAAATGAACAAAAAATTTTTAACATTGTAAGACTTCTGCTTTGTATAGGGTCTCACTATGTGCTCGAACTCATAGTGATCCTCCAGTTTTCAGCCTCCTCAGTGCTGGGATTACAGACTCGTGCCACCATGTCCTGACTCTGACTGGCTCAGCGCACCCTGGGACTGGGCCAGTGCGGCATGCAGGACTTGGTCCTTATGCTTGCCTAAACAGGCGCTTAGTCCACTGAGCTATCTCGCCAACCCGTGAGCCTATTTTCCTGATTGCTGGTCCTCATTTTCTTCTTTTCATTATTTGTGCATATTAATTTTACACAATATCATATTTTTCATATGATTTTCAATTTCACCAGTAGTTGTTTTCCAGGGATCTCAATTCAGATTCCTGAGGAGGCTGCTGTGGTCACTGCCAGCTTCTACGTCTCCATTTTTCTCACCCCTGATTTAATTTGTTTGGGTGTAAAGAAAGTTACGTGGGAGGAACGGCCATAATCTCACCTTGTTCCTTTCAGCTTTGTCAGTGTTAGGTGTGAGCACACACTGGCATGCATATGTATTTTTAGAAATATCGTATTACTTTATGTGGGGGACCACCTGACCAGCTCTCCTTGAAGGAAGAGCGACTGTCTCTATTTTGACTGAGCCTGGCCCTATTTCCTTGTATTGATATGCACAGAGATGGCTAGGGCTTTTGTTTATCCTCTCAGTAGGCCTTAAGCAATGTATATTGGTCTAGCTGAGGTGTTGGTGACAGTCTTTGAAGGTGGCATGCGTGTCTCCCTGGTAACCTACACCTGCTGCTCCTTAATGTGAGCCCAGGGGAGACAGGACAAAGAGCCAATGCTCTGCGCTTCCAGCTGGGAATGAGCCTCAAAACAGGCTATGACTTCCTGGGGCTTGAAAGATTACATCAAAGCTGAAGCTCTGGGCTACCCAAAACATTAGGTACAATCTGAATAGCATCATGCAGATTACTCTCTGTGCATATCCTCTCTGCATATGACAGAGGTAAATATAGGCCCCCACCTAGCTCAGCTCACAGTATTCATCTACCTTCCACAACTCTCAGTCATTCCTCCTCAAGCCTCTCCTCCATGGAATAAAGCTGGGTGAGGCCTTGGATCGCTCTCTTTTTGTTCCAGAGAACCATCTTTGTGGCTGGACTTAGAGCCCCTTGGCTCCCCAATAGTTATAAATATGTTATAGTGTTTTTATTTTCACCATAGGTTGCATGGGAAGTGGTAGATTGGAATTACCTTGGTGAGATTCTAGTAACGTAACTTTGGGATTACAAATACTGACTTTATGGATCAAAACGAGGACCTAGAAGGGACTCCTACAACTTTCTACATTGCCTTTTAGACCTTTAAAAATCATATTCTGTTCATCTTTCTTTGTGAATAACTATATCTATTCTACATCATAATTTGTAACAGTTGACTAGCCTTACATTATATAGGTATGTAATGATAAATTAGCTGTTATGAATTAATGCACAGCTGATCATTCTTTGCACTTCTGTTGAACATTACCTTGAAATTATTATAAAGAACATGTAAAGGATTGGTGAGATAGCCCAGTGAACTAAGCACCTGCTTTGGCAACCACCTGGGTTCAATCCCTGGTCCTGAATGCCACGCTGGCCCCACCCTCAGAGTATGCTGAGCCAGTGACCAAGTCCAGGCATGGCGGCACAGGCCTGTAATCCCAGCACTGGTTAGGCTGAAAACAGGAGGATCACTACGAGTTTGAGCTGTATAGCGAGACCTTGTATCAAAAGCATAAAAAAAGAACATGTAAATATTAAAATAATTTTATAATCAAAATAATAGAACTATCTTAAAACAAATATATGCATGTGGCTTTTTTGATCATACAGATATATATTCTGTTGTGATGTACACTGTATCAAAACATTTTCTGGTCAATATACTCGTCTCCTAAACTGAATGTATAAAAATGTTCATTGCTTGTGCCACTAGCTTTAACTAGGTTTAATTATTCATTTGTATCTCTTCGAAATTAATAAGTGAAAAGGTACCACTGGTTCAAAGTGTATGTTTTTACTGATTAGAAAGGTTGAGCTTCTTTTCTTATATATTTTGGCCATTTCTGCTCCCCTGCCCCTCCCCTCTGTGTCTTCCCCTCCTCCCTCCCTCCCCTTACCTCCTTCTCTCTTTTCCCTCCCCCTACTTCTCCTTTTGTGTTGTGGAAATTGAACTGAAGGCCTTCACAATGAGTCATATCTTCAGCTCATTTCTTATTTTTTATTTTGAAGCAAGATACTACTAAATTGCTAAGTTCCCCAAGCTGGGCTTGAACTTGTGATCTTTCTGCCTCAGTCTCACAGAGTTCTGGGAAGACAGGCATGTGCCACAATGCTGGCTTGATTTTTGCCCTTATTTGTGAATTATCTCTGTATCCTATGACTCAAGCTCTCAATTTACTTTTATTTTATTAAGCTGTGAAATGTATTAAAAATCTGAACTAATGGATCAAATATAGATATATGTAACTAGGATATTTTTTAAATATACTCAGCATTGAACTCATGACCTTGCACTAACCAGGCAGCCACTGGGCTGCTGAGCTGTATCCATGGCTGAAATTGTTATTATAATGTGAACACAAATGTAATGACAACATAGGCAGAGTAACACCGTGAGCTCAGTCCCTGGCATGATCTTACGTGGTTCCACCGGCTGAGGTTTTGAGGACAGGAAGAACAACCATCAAAGCAGCATAGGTCTCTACCTCTGGGGGATGAGAAAGGCTCCGGGCAGCCAGCCTAAGTGGTCAGTTGGTCACAGAGGGGCAGGTCAGACTTGAGGCTCAGCACGGGTTGTTGTCACAGTCCTATCTGCTGGGTGGCAATAGATAGAAGGGCTCTGCTCTGTGGAGGTCCACACAGTGGCCCTCACACCCATCTCCCAGGGTGGCCACTATGACTGCTCTATTCCTATGTCCTTGAACTCCACACCGGGTGGCTGATGAGGAAGGCTGGCTATTGGCACCAGAATGGTTATTTTGTTGTTGTCTTCTTAGTTATTTTCTTCCTCTTCTGTGGCAACATTCCCTGTTGGGTGTCACCATGTAACCCCGAGTCTACACAGCTTGTGCCCATGTCCATCTCTGAGCCTCTCCCCCTGCCCATCTTGCCTGAGGAAAGCAGTAATAGAAGTCCTTTTGTACGACCAAATACAGAAGAGAAGATTTCTAAACTTAGGCAAAGAAACCATTATAATATCAGAGGTTGGCAAGCTTAAGTAGAACTGTGACTAAAGATCTGGCAATCTCCTATTTTTTTAATTACAGAAAACATTGCTAACTTGATGTTATGGTGAGAGTGTCACCGAAAGAGGGGGAAAGACTGAGAGGGTTTTCCTGAGTTGCAGCTAAGCTGGACTCCTTGGAGCTCAGAGTTGGTCTGCCAGGTGCAAGCATGAACAGGCAGAAAGGGGAGCAGAGCAGGTATGGGGAGCCAGAGGGGATGTGAACGGTGTCAGGCAGTGAACTCTTGGTAACAGAGGTCACGGAAAGCAGCGGGGGGAGCAGCTGTCTCTGATGCTTTGCAGTCATTGCTGGGACAAAATACCTGACACTCAAAAAGCAAGGAAGGAAAGGTCTATTTAGCTCACAGTTAGTGGAGGTTTCAGTCCATCCTTGGCTGGCTCCAGGCAGAGTGGCACAGGGCAGAGAGCAGCTGATCATGGTGGCTGAGAAACAGTAAAGAGCAAAGGGAGGAGCAGTGGGCGGGGCCAGCTAGCAGGCCTCTCTTCCCTCCTTATATTTGTATAAAGATTATCTGCCCCAGGGCAGATATAGCACTCACACCCATAATCCCATCGTTGGATCATGAGTTAATTATGAGGGGACTCAGGAGATAGCTCAGTAGAATAAGCACTTGTGCCTGGCAAATGCAAGAGCCTGAGTTTAATCTTTGTTTTGGGGGGGTGGCAGGGAGGGAGAATTAATCATGAACCCTAGAAGCTTCCCCATGACTACATATGGCTTTGGGGGTGGGGGACAACTCCACAGGAACCATAACAGATGAGCTAACTGTGTTAAGCCTCCCTTTCACCCGGCAGCTGGACTAGGAGCCTTCTGGGCCTTTGCAATAAGAAAGACAGCTTCTGGTGGAGGCATCTGCTAGCAAGGGCCCTGCGAAGGACCTTAGGAAAACGCACAGCAAGCAACCGGCTCATAGGTGAGATTTGCATTTCAAATGCTGGGGCTTCAGAAAGCAAAACAGCCTCAGTGCAACTTAAATTGCTTCCAAACACTCAAAGATACAGCAGAAAGGGTGACAGAAAACCACACTAGCAAACAATTCTGATGAACTGTTCAGGGAACCCCCCCCGCCCCAATTCTCTTTTTCTATATCCCTCTCTTCGCCCTCTATCCCAAGTAATCAAAAGAAGCAGTAAAATTAATTGAGACTATGCTAGGCCACCCAAGGAACTCCAGGAGCCAAGGACGTGTAAACAGTCGATGCCTGGCTGAATTACCAATCTCCACTGGTCGGATCGCCATTTGAGTTTCGATTCCAGCAGTCCTTGGCATGTGTTTAACTTACTACAGCGAAGCTGAGTCCTGCTAACCAGCTTTCATTCTGTTTCTGAATGTGCAATACGGCGCATGCGTGGCCCTTAATCACCACCTGTTTGCCACCAAGCAGGGTGCCACAGATTTCAGACTCCTTGACAGACAGACACTTCCTTTTATGCCTGAAGGAAAGACCCGCTGGAGGGCAGTGGTCAGGGAATGAGGCCATGGAGTGAGTTGTGTGGCCGGAAACCAGCAGAAAGCAAATTCTTTTCCGAGAAAGGAAAACAGAGTTTTGTGAGCCATATCTAAAGAGGTGGGTAAGAGGAGGTGGAGGGCAGGCTGTAGAATAAACTGGAAACGCAGGGGTGGATCACTGGGTTTTCTTTGAGTTTCATGCATCCCTACTGGTGACCCAGGCAAAGAGCAAATGTCGGGTTCCTGCATTCCTGCCTGCAGTCATATTATTCTGCCAGTGGGAAATAAAGTTCTCACAGTCCTATTATGGGAAGCCAAATTGCTTCATTACCCAGAAGCCAGAGGATTTTGCTCGCTAGCTGTGGGGAGCCCATACAAAGCTGCAATTTCCAATCTGAATCTAATTTCAAACCTTATCTAAAAAAAGAGAAAATTAATATATTGAAGGAACTCCTTGAGCTACCAGCTAGTTCTCAAATTCTTCAGAATTTATTTGTAATCAATTTCTGGAAGAAAATTAGTCACAGTGTAATCATGGATTCATATATTCCTTTCTTTTGCATATACGAACTGCAGTAAACACAAGGAGAGGCCTATGGTGCATCGTGTTATCTACAAGAATGAGTATTATTTTGATACTACTAGCTGAAGGAAACAATTTTGCTTTTTCAT
>PVKN010034688.1:0-11778 GCA_004027915.1 Capromys pilorides
AGTCTCACCAAAGGGTAGCTCCAGCTCTCACCACAATCTCCAACCAACCACTAAAACTTTCTTCCAAAAAAGTAAAGTAATAATGATGTATGTGTTGGTATAGACAATTCAGATTTTCTCAATCTTATATGACATATGAGTAAAAATAGTTCCAGAAAACATTAGAAAATGTGAGTAAACCTTACTGAAAATATCTTAAAAAGAATCATTAGTTATGATCAAATGAAATTTATTCCTGGGATAAAAGAGGTTCAGTTTATGTAATTAGATAAATATGATGCACTATAGTAAAAATTAAGTAGAAATATCATATCATTGTCACAATAGATGAAAGTAACACCTTCTTATAGTAAGCCTCAATAATAAGTATGGGAGGATTGTACCCCAACACAATGGAGCCCATACATAGCAATGATTTATTAATATCATTCTTAATAAAAAAGTTGGTCTTTTTCTAAGATTGGGGATAAGGCAAGGATGCTCACTTTCATGACTTCTCATAAACAGTCCTAGACAGAGCTATTCAAAGCAAAAGGAAGAAACGAAAGAAATTAACAAAATAATAGAAAGAGACATATTCTCTGTATTTGCTGATAACGTGATTTTAAATACAGAAAACACTAAAAGAGTCCATTGAAACACTCTTATGACTAAGAAAAAAATTCAAATAAGTTTCAGAGTAAAAACTCAACCTAGAGAAATTATTAGCATTTCTATACACTAATGACAAACTATATATAAAAAATAAAGTAAGCAATCTCATTTATAATAGTAACAAAATTAAACACTTACAAGTAAGTTTAACTAAGAACATAAAATATCAGAATACTTAAAAGTATGAAGTCCTTGTGAACAAATTTGAAGAAAATACTAATATAGAAAGATATCTCATGGTCACAGATTGAAAGACTTGTAAAAATGTCCATACTGCCTAGAAGATACGCAGATTCAATTTTCATAAATCGCAATATAAATTTTCACAAAGCAATGCTAACATTTGTATGGAACTACAAAGGACCTATATAGCCAAAAAATCTTTGGCAAAAAGACAAAAGTTAGATAGCTCCTCTGATTTCAAGAGATATCACAAAATGATTGTAATTATGGCAACACAGTACCGGCATACTGGCACAACCAACACGCTGATAAATTAGACAAGACAAAAAATCCAGAAATAAACCCACATATCTACTGTGAATGACTTTTGACAAAGTGACAAGAACACCCAATGGGATAAAAGACAGATTCTTTAATAAATAAGAAAAACTGGATATTCACGTGCAGAAGGATAAAATTAGATTCTTAGACATATACAAAAAACAATTGAAAATATACTTAGATCTTAACACATAAGCTGCAAAACTGTAGTTAGCAACTAGGGGAAAATAATAGATGCAGCTCTATTACATTGATCTTGGAGACTTTTTAGAATATGAACTTCAATGTACAAATAACAAAAATAGACAACTATGATTGCATCAAACTGAAAAGCTTCTGAATGCCAAAGAACACAATTAATAAAGAAAAAAGACAGCCCACAAACCATATATCAAAGAATATAGTTGTGTTGGTTTGGATGGAGTGTTACCTGGCTTTGGAATCCACCTCGGGCATTGGTAAAGCACACTTATGTGGGCTTAAGTGGGTCAGAGACGCCAGACCTTGGGGATGTGTCTGGTCCTTTGCCTTTTCTTTACTGGCTCTGCTCACCTACTCTGCTTCTGACCACCTTGAACTAAGCTGCTCAGAGAACAGCGATGAACTAAGCTGCCATCTCCATCCACCATGATAGTTCTGCCTTGAAGCGGGGCAACCAGGAACTGAATCCAAAACTCATGAGCCAAATTACACCTTGCTTTAAATTATGGGAGTCTAGTATCGTGGCTCAGTGATGAGAGAGTTGACTGGTACAAAAGTACTATCTGAAGGATATAAGAAACTTGACTCGGTGGCAAGAAAAATAAATATATTAAAAAGCTCTCAAGAGACCTACATGGACACTATGGAGATTTCTCAAAATAAGATATAAAAGCAGACAATAGATACTTGAGCAAATGCTCAAGGTTACTTACAGAGAAATGTAGGTTAAAACCATAATGAGATATCACTTAACACCTGCCAGGAAGGCTCTTATAAAAATTATGAATGATAAAGATTGACAAGAGTACAGAGAAAAAGAACTGCATGCACTGCTTAGACAATAAAATTAATATAGCCATCATGGAAAATATTATTGTTTCTTTACAAAACTAAGAATACAATCACCATGAGATCCATGATCCTTTTCCTAGGTATGTTTCAGAGAAATTGAAATCAACATAGGGAGGGATATCTGTACTCTCACACTGATTTCAGCATTATTTGCAATAGCCAAAATATGGAAATAACATAAATGTTCACAAATAAGTAAAGAAAATATTTGTAAAGAGAATAAAAACATGGTTACTAGATGGAAGGTGGTCAAAGATAAAAAGGGAAGAAATAAGTTGTTTGCTAAGATTTTCAGATAGGCAAATGAAATAGGTTTTGAGATCTATGGCAGAACAGGATGCCCACAGTCAATGCTAATATTTGATAGATTTCAAAATTACAATCAAAGTGAATTTCAAATATCTCACGAAAGTAGAGAGAATGGGGAAATAATATGACAATTCACTTGTTTTAGTCACAGCACATTATTTGCGCATGTGAAAAATCATTTTGTATCCTATAAGTGATTACAACAAAGTGTAGAAATAAAATTTCACAATTGTAATGGTTCCATAATTCAACTGAAGTATACCCTCTGTTCTTGTCCTCAAATCAGAGCCTTAATTCAGGTCTGCTGGGATTTCCTCTAACCAAAAGTCCTCTGCTGAGCCCTTCGTGCCTTCATGCTAGAGGTTACTGAGGTTAGGAGAAACAATAAGAAAGTGTGTCAGTTGCATGTGGCCATAGGGACACTGCCTTGGGCTTCTGAGCCTTCCACTTACTAAGTGCACAATCATGGGACCTTAAGTAAAGTTAATCACCATCTGTAAAATAGAATAACAGTGACCTAGGTGACAAGACTGAAGAGTCCATGAGATAAGTACACAAAAGCTCCAGGTAAAGTGTAGTGACAAAATGTACATTGTAAGAAGGACTACCGGGTTTCCATGGACTGACAGATCAGTACAGGAGAAAAAGTAAATTAAAAAATAACATGATGAGGACAACAATATGCATTGTATCAATTATTGTGAATGTACTACTAACATGCTTTGAACTGTCACATTGTAATTTTTTATTAAAAGTAATTTTAGGGGCTGGGGAGATAGCTCTGTGGCACAAGTGCCTGCCTGGCAAGTGCAAAGTCATGAGTTTGAACCCTAGTCCTGCAAAAAAAAAAAAAAAAAAAAAGGAATTTTAAAAAGTTATTAAAATGCAAAAGAAAAAAAATAATAATATGATGTTCAAGGTCCTGAGAAAGTACAAAGGTGGATGACCCAGTACTATTGAAAGAAGACATCTAAAGGAAATTTCCTTAGGAAAGTAGGTTCAAACTGAGTCTTAAGGATTAGGCTGAAGCTTTCTAGGAGATTAGAGAAGCGTAGTGTAGCATACATGAGAATAACAACATACTGATATGTCAGGGGACATGATTGGTTAATAAAGTGTACTTTGAGGGATAAGAGATTAAATCATAGAAGAGTTGGCTGGAAATGGAGTATTTGTTAGCTTGAAAACTCCTGCTTAAAAGAGGAAGCTGTTCTACTGAAAATGTTGAAGGACCAGTGGAGGTCATTATAAAGGAGAGGGATGTGGTAGGATTTGGATGGAGAAATGTCTCCCTGGAGATGCTGATCAAGTCAAACTGGAGCAGCAAGAGATTGGAGACAGGAGGATCACAGTGTGGGGAGCGAGGTGTTGCAGGTATTTTGATAGGAAGAGGCTGAGATAGAGGGAATAAAAAGAAAACTGCTTACTTAGAATTTGTTAATGGGCCACAAGGAACAGTACCTAGTGGCCGATTTGATGTCAGGTAATGAAGAAGGAAAGGTGGAGAATGTCTCCCAAGTTGCAAATGCTGATAAATGGGTATACAATTTGTACATTGACCAAGGGAGCAGATAACCAAGTCTCACGGAAAGTAGAAGTGACACAGTGAATTTGGCCCAAGAGATCTTACATTTTGAAGAACTTATGAAAATACAGTTAAGAAGAACAAATTCTGGTGCTCTAAAGTATAGTATGATGACTATAGTTGTCTATAATTTATTAGATACTTCATTTATAACTAGTACTAAAGAACTAAAATAAATAATTAGAATAAAATTTTCCCAGCACAAAGAAATAGGGAGTGTTAAGAGAGATAGAAATACTAGCTCCTATGACTTGATCATTCTGTAGTATACATATGCATTCAATTAGCACATTGTACCTCATAGTAACGTAATTGCTGTGCACCAATCAATGAATAAATACAAACAAAAGTACTGGGAAAAAATCCAGATGAAAAACTTCAGTTACTATGGATATATGTGTTTTACCTTATAAGGTAAAAACTCAGGAGGAAAGAATATGACCATGTGGAAACTAAAAGTAGCTACTTGGTGTTAGGATGTTCTTACTGTGAGTATTTGACAGCAAATGCAGTGACTGTTTTCAAAAATAGAACTTACATGACCATGTTTCTTTCATCATTAACCAAATTCTATGTTTATAGAGCCCTACATCCAGTTGCACTGCTAGATATTCTTAAAGCTACAAATAAAACTCAAGAACATATCAGCTAGGCCACATCCAGAGGAGACGACGCTGCATCACAGGGAGTGATGTAGACCTAGTTAAGTAAAGCAATGTATGCGAAATTTCTCTGAAAGTCTCTAGAAAGGGCAGTTTATTATTTTTCTTTCTTACTCATGCCAACCATATTGTCTGAGATAAATAGATCTGTAATCTATGACTGGTGAATAAATTGCTGAAGTTGCAGAAACAGACCAACTATTCCAACAAAGCTGTAGAAGACTGTGAGAATGCTGTTTTTTTTTTTTTGATAGAAATTATGGCCAAAAATTCAGCATTCAGGGCTAATGAGATAGCTCAGTGGGCTAAGTGCCTGCTTAGGCAAATTCAGGGACCAGTGTTGATACCAGCAACTCTTGCCGGGCCAATCCTACCCCCGGGGTTCGCTGAGTTGGCGACCAATTCCAGGTGTAGTGGCTGTAATCCTAGCACAGGGGAGGTTGAAAGCAGAGGATCATTTTGAGTATGAGCTGCATAGTGAGACCCTGTACCAAATACATAAAATAATAATAATAAATACAGCTTTCAAATGTTTATGAGTAGGAACATTTCAACCTGGTCCCATTTCAGGGTGATCACTAGAAATTTCTCTTTTTGCAAGAAGGAAACTAAATACTCCTTGAAAGGATGAGTGGATAAGGTTTCTTCTCAGCTAGCAAAATGCTGCATCAGGCCATAAACCTGTGGTATAGTCAGTGACTGTGCTTAAATGGATGCTTCCCATTGTCTATGGATCTGGAAAAGCCATAAAAATTCATGGCCTGCTTGTGACTGAGCTCTAATAAAGGAATAATCGGTACTTCAAGCAAGGGGAAATGGGAAGTATGGTGGGAGATTTACTAGAGCAATAAGGACTGCAGAAAGAGAGTAGGGTTTCCATGCCAATCGCTCTGACAGACTACAGAGCCATGCTTTACCGACACACCCTTGCAATGCAGTTCTGTTAAGTGACATGTGGGGTCCTTAGTTCTCATTTCTCCTGCACTTTGAGGAGACTTAGGGTCTTCCTCAAGGAACCTGTCACAAAGTTCTCTAAGCTCCAGTCAGATTCCCACAGGAGACTGTTGATTATGGTGGAAGGAACATGGCACTTGACTGAGGAAGAATTTCAGTTTCCACCCCAGCTTTATCATTTACTAGGTGACGTTATGAATGCCTCCAATTGTTGCTGTTCAATTATTCATTCTTGTTCTTTGCCATGATGTCTTAGGATACATTGTGTTAACTTGAGAAGTTTAGAAGCTTAACTGAGTAACTCAGTGGTTCTATATCCTGGGGTGTAGCGGATATGCCCTTACCACGCTAGGATGTTGTTCACTGTGTCAACTTCAGAGGTTTAGAAGTTAACAAAGCAACTCAACAGTGGGGCAGGGTCCTTACTTTGAGAACTTCCTGAGCCTGTGCAAGAGGAGGGCACAGAGATGATGTGAGTGGAACACCTGCTTGGGCAGTGTTGATGGTATCCTGCTTACAAGGGAGGATAAGAGGCTTGCTTCCCCTATTTTGCTCTTGTTGCTTTTGTTGTGTTCTGTCCTCTTGCACTGTTGCTGCTCAGCCGTGCCTCTACGCCTTTGGAATCAGCTGATTATGGACTGAAACATCCACAACTTATGAGAGAAATAAATCTGCTCTTCCTTAACTAATCTTCAGCATTGGGTATTTTGTCTCAGCAAGGAGAGAACATTAATCAAACCAGGTGGGGTGCTTCTCCTTTCTCCTGCATTTCCAGGGGACTTGGAGTTTTATTTAGTGCACATGTCATAAACTTCTCAAAGCTCCAATGAGGTTCCCATAGGAGACTGTTTAATATGGTTGAAGGAACACGGCACTTGGCTTAGGAAGAACTTCAGTTTTCACCTCATCTTTATCATTTACGAGTGGTATTATCAGGCCCTCCAGTTTTCCTAATTAATTATCCATTCCTATTTCTTACCTTGTGTGCTCAATGTCTCATGGTGGGCATGGAGTCCTGCTACTTTAATTGCAGTTTTGGCCATAGGGCTCAGTTTGGCCAAGGGAAGATGATTTGAAGCAATGTGCAGCAGAAACTTCAAGAGAATCAAGAGCTTTGGGAAACTGGCTCTTTTTTTTTTTTTTTTTTTTTTTTCTATGAGAATCTGCATTTAAAATCAGTATCATTTTTCAGATAGGTCCTAAAATACAGAATATATATGGAGCATAGTCACCCATACCAGTAAATATATAATATGAACAAGTATAAAGGGCCTGGCAAGATAGCCCAGCAGACTAAGCACCTGCTTAGGAGAGCAGGGACCTGGATTTGATCTCTGGCACCACATGCCACACCTACCCAGCTTACAGGCATGTTGAGCCACTGAGACTAGTCATGGTGGCTCGTGCCTGTAAGCTCAGCTCTGGGGAGGCTGAAAACAGGAGGATCACTATGAGTCTAAGCTGCATAGTGAGACCCTGTACCAAATACCTAAAAAAAAATGAACAAGTGTCAAGTTTTATTGCCCTAATACATTAATTCATAAAGGTGTCTTGTCACTCTGGTATAATATGGTGGTAGCTGACTGATACATAGATTATTTTTGAAAAAACTGACTCTGCTTTCTGGTCCCTAAATGGTGAAAAATACTCATATGATTTTTATAGAGATCAAGTGAGACTTTTAGGCAATGTATGATATGGACAAGTTATTCAATTAATTATGGCTCCTATTACTTCTAATCTGTCACTCAATCAGTTTGATAAATGGGGTTGGCTTACTCTCTCAATATGTGCATTTCTGGTTAGCTATGTTTCAGTGACTTCTTGCTGCAGAGTCCCTGGGCCAATGTGGCAATCAGCAGTAAATTGGACATTTATGACACTCTCTTCCAGGACCAGGGAGAAAAAGTCTCTCAGACCTTTTTATTACAGCCTTCACAAGCTGTGAAAGAAATAGCAGCAGGCTCACTTTCACCCCATTACATGTCCAGTCAATGGAACGCTGCCTTTTTCTTACCTGGGGTGACAGTCAGGCAGCTGAACGCTGGCTTCTATGGCCCTTTGCCCATGGCTACACCACTGTGAGAGCCGGTGTCATTGCAGTCCCACTGACGCTAACTTACCTGGACCCAGCTACTCACAGTGCACAAAGCCTCTGCAATTTTTATTTTTATTTTTATGATACATCAATGAAGTTGTTGTTTTTTCACTCATTTATTCAACAGAGTAATAGCTAGATGGTCTCTGCCTTTCTACAGCAGGTTATTACTATATCATTTACAATTAACTAGCTAGCTTTTTTATTTACTCAACAAATATTAGTTTGCATTCAGTTTGTGCTGAATGCTGTATAATTCGATGAAGATATGGAAGTGAGTAAATCCTTGCCCCAGACCTCAAGGAGCTCACTATTTCAGAGAGAACAAGCACACAGTACACATCATATCATAAAGATTATGCCAGGAATTCCAGCATGAGCTGTGAGCCAACGTGTGGAGACACAAAGCTGAGACCTGGAGGCAGCCTGGAGAACCAGGATCGTGTAAGCTGCATTCTAAGAAATGGCTGGGCATCACCAGGTCGGTGAAAGTGGGTCAGGAAGACCAGCAGAGAAAACAACCTCTAAGCTAATCAGAGTATTTCTGTGTAACTGAAGTTGGCATAGGCTGGGACAACAAGGAGCGGTGGATTGGACAGATGAAAAGAAAGTAGGTTTTGTAGAACCTGGAGGTGCCAAGAAGTTTGGCTCCATTCTGGAGTAAATAGTGAAGCTTCCCATGTCTCATGTGCTGAGAGTTCTCATGATTACATTCCATTTGAGAGATTGTTCTGACAACAATAGACAGCAACTATTTTAAACAAGTAAGATTGAAGTAAGCCAAACCAGCTACAATTTAATTGCAGAGCCCAGAGTCTGAAGTGCAGCACGCTCACACCAAAGTCACGTGATCATCACTGCCAGTGGTGTGGGCTCTTTGCATCACTCACATATCATATCCTCATCACCCTTCCTTTAGGAAAAGGACACACATGATGAATGACCCACCTGCTGGGTTAATTATATTATTTCATGTGAAGGAAAATCACTTTCACATTTTGTCAGACACTCCCTCTGGTTGGTCACCCCAAGGTGATGAGCAGCGCTAGATTATCCATGGCAGATTAATAGTTTATCTGAAAACTAGAAAAGCAAATAGTTTTAAAAGAAAAAATATGCAGATATATTTGTAATCTATGATGGAAAAATAAGTTGGGGGTGGGCATATTACTTTTATAATGTACTTTTGTTTTTAACTGCATATGCTACAGTAAACAGTGGTCAGTGTGGGATACTATAAATTTCAGCAATTAAGTTTTCTAAAGTCTTGTAGTTGCCCTTACTGCTCTTTGCTATCTCTGGCAAACTGCAGATTGTCAAGATTTTTCTCCCCCACCCCCCTTTGGAAACACTTTTTGGAGTTTCTAGATGCCAGCATGCAGAGCAGCCAGGAGATGGATTTATCATTCATAACAATGTTAAGGACTTCCTCTTTGCCCTTAGTAAGGTTACAGCAAAGGAATGTAACTAATAACTCTTCCAGTCCAGTTCACGTTTGAACTGGGTCTGAGGTTATTTGAGCAATAAAAGTGGAACTATAGTATAACAGACTCTGGTAACTGAATAATGGTACTAGAATCTTCTATGCTTTCAATACTTGAAACTGTTGATTAGCATATGGCAAGTTCCTTGAACTATATGTTAAACTATTCCATACTAGAGAAATTGTAACACCCTTCCAAGAGATCCTGATTGGAGATCCATATAATCCCAGGTGAGTCAACTGCAGAGAGAAATTCTGAAGAATGAGAAATTCTGATAACAAAATAAGTTGGTGCTGTTCCCCAAAAAGTCCCCAAATATTTAGACAAGCCAGTAGTCTATACCTCACCATGGGGGAGAAATCTGACAGATCTTTTCAAGATTTCAAGTTCATAATTCCAAAGATTTCTGTTCAAATATAATCTTGGTTATAAATTGTGAGTTGGTTTCCCCTCGCCCTCCCAAACCAGCGCTTGAACTCAGGACCTTGCACTTCAGGTAGGCACTTGTGCCCCTGAGCTATCTCTCCAGCCCAATGAGTTGTAAGTTTTCCAATTGTGTTCTCTGATATAATTCGGATCAACTATGTATTGAGAGCTTACTCTATGAAAGGCACATGCTAAGTATTTTACATGCATTTTTTCATTTCTCTTTATTCCTGTAAAATGTGAACTATCATAATTCCTATTTATCAAGTAAGGAAATTTAGGCACAATGTTTCATAACTACGCAAAGTCACACAAGTAACTTTTGAGTCTGTGAATGTCCAACTCCAAAGCAAACAGTTATTCCACCTCTCTGCTTATAACTTCCCAGAAATTAAACCTCCCCTTTCACTGCAATTTATAAATATTTGTAAACTCTAACCTTACCCTCAATCTGTAGATGAGAAAACAGAGGTGAAAAGGTCGAGTGACTTGTCTCAGGTCGCATACCAAGGGGTTGGAGATCAGAAACCTGCGTATTAATTGTTATCTCCTTGATTTCTTCAAATCTTTACTTCCACTTAAACTAGACTTAAGCTTATTTCATCCCACAAGGAAAGGGAAGAAAAAGGGTGGCAAGAAGGGAATAAAAAACATTGAACTTTTAATAAGCATTAGATAATCTGCTAGACACATTATGTCCAATATTCACTGGTTTAAGCAACAATATGATGAAGTTAGTGCTCTCGCTTCCATTATTTGAATGAGAAGAATAGAGCCTTAAAGACCTAAGTTAAAGCTGCTAGAGGTTACTCAGCTCCTAAGGGGTGAAGCTGGCTCTCTAGACGAAGTCTGCACCAATTCCCATGATTCTCTGCCAAGAAATTAATAGTGGATTAACCTTTTGAAAGTAAGGATTTCACTCTGTATCCTCTTTCGCACGGTCTTCAGTAGGACTGTCACAGACAATCTTCTGTCTCCCCTTCCTGAGCCCTGACCATTGTGTTTCCAGCTGAATTTTTAAGCAGTTTTTTTTTTTTTTTTAACCAAAGTTCTAGGTCAAATGGTCTCTGATATTCTGGGAAGGTTTTGCCCTCTGCTTCTCATTCTTGACTCCTCTCACCTGAGCACAGCAATCCAAAGCCTCCCACTTTATCTAAAGGTCACTGACCAGGGGAAGTATCCTAGAGAACTCAGCTGGAAATTGCTGGGCGAGTCAGGTCGTGTTGTAAGTACAATAAATGTGTGAAATCACTTCCCAAGTATTTGGTGCAGCACATAGCAAGGGCGTGAGGTCCACCCCACAACCCCTGCCTCCCACTTTGAAATGTGTATGTGCTACACAGATAATCTTTGTGGTTTTCTTGCCTGCACACAAATTGTCAACATACTGTATCTTTTTTACACAGCTCTTTGATGTACTTAAAGGGGTTTTCTTCCTTGAACAAGAAGCCACAACTCCAAATATGTTTAAAACAGAAGCCCCTAAACATTTGAAGTTCAGTTCAGAATTTCTAAGCAGAAACTTGGCAAGAAATCCTAACTTTAAAAAAACCACCATCCTGAAGTATCAAATGTATATTTCCCAATAGAAAACAGACTTTGGATCATTATTATTTACTGCTTTTACTCCATAAAACACAGATTTTTCAAAATACAGTAGGACCATTTAGATGTGTTGCCCTTCTCTTAAATTCAACGAGCCCATGTCTTAACATCTAATCTTTTCTCACTCAATGCATGCCATTTCCATTTTTCTTCTTTTTTTTCTGCCACTCCTACAGACTCAAAACCTAGACAGTGACTCCCTGAGGGCAGGAAGCTTGCCTTAGTCACCTTCATGGTCTATAGTCTGGGGCAGTCCTGATATGTCAGAGAGGTTTGGGAAGCGTCTGGCCAACCAATGCATTTAAAAGACATCTTTTCCTTTTTCTTCTGTTTCATTCCTGTATCATACATTTTAAAAGCCTCATCTATTTGTACTTTACAGTATGAGTAACCAAGTAACAAATATAGCGCATTTGATTAGGGGCAGAGCCTGTTTAAAATTAA
>PVKN010034689.1:0-11783 GCA_004027915.1 Capromys pilorides
AAATAAATCTATATTTTAATATCAGCCCCCTACTTGCTGTGTTGCCTCAGGTAAATTTTTAATCTTTTTGATGTCGATTTCTTCTTCTGGAAACTTGAGATAATATGCTTCTTATAGATTGCTCTAGGATTATATAGAATCATTTGCATAAATTCATAATCACACTATCTTAAATTTGCTAAACACAATCATGTACTTTGATATAAAATCACAAAGGATGAATTTGTGTGATGGCTGAAGAATATATTTCACATTAGTTCATCAATGTTGACTCTTTTAAAAATGAAGATTAATTTTACTAAGGACACTTTGCTTCCTAAAATTTATATACATTTTAGAATGTTAACATATTATTCCCTCAAAAATTGTGTTTTTCTGCTTCAGCACCAACATAGCCTGCTCTGGATTTTTTCTTGAGTAGAACCTTTGAGAGAAAGATGTATTGGGAAGAGCAATTTGCTGCTGTTCTCCTGGAGAAGAGAAGTTAAATGACATTGAAGCAGAGAAATGACTCAGACAAGCACAAGAGTTATCGTTGTTTTTAACAACAGATCTATAGTTCCCTGACCTTGAAAAGAAGCATTCTCAAGGGAGTGAATGATGCAGTGTTCTTCATTCCTGCTCAACCCTTGACTGCCTTCCCCCAAATGCCTATTCTGCTGTGCACTTGATAGTGCCAGATACTAAAAGTAAATTGAATTTGAGAGAAATACCACCATCTGAGAACTTTCACTGAAATTAGCCAGACATGGTCAATGTAAAACTAATTTGTGATAAGAATATGATGAGAATACAAAACCATATGAAAGTAAAGTTTTAGTAGAGGTCTTAGTAATACAGTTTCAGGGAAGAAAAGAGTAATTGAAAATGACATTATCATTATGAGGAATAAGATTCCATCTTTTTATGATACAATAGAATAAGAAAAAGTTAAGTGTGCAAGGAGGGGCAAAATGAGAAGGAAGAGCTGCATGAAAGCTATTTTGTGTGTTTAAGATTCTTAATGTCACTGGCATGACATAATAAGCTCTATAATATCATGCAGACATGTAAATCACTTGCTTCATTCATAGAATATATTGAAGATGTTGAACAATTAATCAGTGAATAAATGAGTGTTCTGCACCAATAGCTACTGACTTAATCCCTAAACCTCATAAATTGTCATCTGACCCTGAAATTTTGATACCTCTTGAACCTCACAGATTATTGAAATAAATGTATCAGAATTGAAACAGTGGCTCAGGCTCTGCAAACAACTTCATAAGACAATGTTTTTTATTTTTTTTCTAGAGATATTTATAAAATAAGAAAAATATTTGTAGACTATTTATGGGTCGTAGCAAATATTTATACACACACAGAATGCCAAGTTAAGTAAAAGTCTACAACCATTTAAGAAACTATTCATATGTTTGACAGAGCAGAGAATATTTTTTCTACTTTGTTAAAAATTTTTTGAAAAAGTTACATCACTGTCATAGGATATGATTGAAAATGAACTTGCAATTAATATTCTTCAAGGGTTGAAGAAGTCATTAAATATCCTAGTAAAGTTGAAAAAGTATATTAAGAAGGAATTAGGATTGTTTTTCTGTTTAGTCTGATGTGCAGTTCATATTCTCTCTCTTTTTTTCTCCTTTCATTTATGTATTGAGAACAAGGTCTCACTGTGCAGCTCAGACTTATAGTAATCTTCTTGTTTTCAGCCTCCCTAGTACTGGGATTACAAGTTGTGCCATCATGCCTGGACTCAGTCACCAGCTCAGGGTATCCAATGGCAGAGCCAGTGCAATACGTGGAACTGGAAATCCAACCCCGGTCCCTGCACTTGCCAAAGCAAGTTCATGTTCTAAAAATTAAGGCAAAAAGCACTAGTGTGAAGAAATGCTTAAGTGAATACACTGACATTTAAGTTTTTTTTATACAGAGATTTTCTTTAAGAAACTAGAACTGTTGCTTTTTTGAGATGTCAAGTGACTAAAAGACCTTAATGAAGAAAAGAATCAATGACCCCGAGGAACTGAAATTAGAATTTAGAATTAATTTATTTTGAAAAAATCAGATTCAAAAGGAATATTAAATGCAATTCCTCAAACACGATTAAACTTATTGTAAAACAAATTGGCATTACTTCTAAAGTGGGCTATTTTGAATAGATAAGTTTTACATTTCAAGTGATTGTTTTTGAAGAAAGTTTCTCTACAGGGCATTGGTAAAGTCTTCCCTCGTTAATGAAAATAGCTGGAGGCCAATGAAGGAAAAATCCTTCAAGGGAAAGATTCTTATAGTTTGTAGCATTTTTATTCTTACATAAAATTGGCCTTTTAATATAGATAAATACATAGTTATAGTAATAATTTAGTTAATATGGACCTTCAACTTCTGTTTCTAACTTATATGTACATTCACCTAATTATGCTTTCAAAGTATTTATTTGCTTATTTGGTAGAAGGTCTTGCCACAGAGTTTGGACTCATAAGGATCCTCTTGTCTCAACCTCCCCAGTGCTAGGATTAAAGGAATGTGCCACTATGCCCCATTTTGGTGGCTAATGCAGAGCCAGCATAGTGTGTGGTAATGGGCATGGAACCCATGTCCTTGTGCTTGCCAGGCAGGTGCTTAGACAGCTGAGCTATCTCCCTAGCCCCCTTACCTGCATTTTAGATTTTTTATATTTTTCTTTGGCTTTAAGAATAGGACAGCCACTTTCTAACATATTATCATTAAAATTCTAAAACTAGGAATTAATCTCTTCCACATATATTCTAAATTTACTTCCCTTTGAAAAATATAGCCTTTGACTGTAACAGGAGAGGATCGCCTTGATTAATGTTGCTAGGAGCTTAGCCATTCTATTATTATTATTATTATTATTATTATTATTATTATTATTATTATTAAAATATATTTGGTACAGGGTCTCACTGTGAAGCTTAGACTCTTATCGATCCTCTTGTTTTGAGCCTCCCCTGTGCTGGGATTACAGGAGTGCAATACTATGATGAGTGTCAGTGGCTGGATCAGCATGCCTAGGGGTGGGACCGGTGTGGCATACAGCATATGCATATGGCATATGAATTGAATCCCAGTCCCTGCCCTTGCCTAAGCAGGTGCTTAGTCTGCTGAGCTATTTTGCCAGCCCAGTCATTCTATTGTAACCACCTTTCTGTTTTGTTTAGGAAGAATCTTACATGACCAGATGTGTTTATATAATTTGGAATGATAATGTAAAGAGAACACAAACTTTATCACAATGCCAAAAATAACAAGTGCTACTCTAAGGAAGCTTTATTAGATTTAACATTTTTTTCATTTAAAAATCCAAGCATATGTGATAATATAAAACTGTAGGTATGAATAAGTCATTGAGAAGCTTTCTAAGACCACACTAAAAAAGATCAGAATAGATCAGACAATTCTGCAACCTATAAAAGCTCTCTTTATATAAACATGATATATATTTCATCATATTTTATAAACATGCTTCATATATATGTATATAAAACTAGGTTCATAGTTGATTACACTTAAATGTTGATACTATGCTGTCAGTAATGAAGAGTTTGCAAAAAGAAACTCTTATATGATTAATATTTCCAGATTATATGAGTGTCTTAGTTCTTACTAGTTTCTGGGATAAATACTCGACACTCAAAATGAAGGAAGGAAAGGTTTGTTTAGCTCACAGTTCCTGAAAGTTACAGTCCATATTCGGCTGGCCCAAGGCTGAGTGGAACAGGGCAGAGAGCATCCCATTCATGGTGGCAGAACAGCAACAATTGCGACAGAGGCAGCGAAACAACCAGGGAAGCAGAGAGCAACAGCAAGAGTCTGTCTCTCTGTCTTTCTTTATATTGCATTCAGGCTCTCTGCCTTAGGATATCTGCCCTTGACCACACCCATAGTCCAAGCAGTACGCAGATCCATAATCCCATCAGTACTAAAATGCATAATGCCAGTAGATCATGAGTCAAGTATTAAACTCTAGAAGCCCCCACCCCATGATTGCATGATTTTTTAGGAGGACAACTAGACATAAACCATAACATTCTGGCCTTGGATCCCCAAAGTCTCATGCACATCCCTTTGTGCAAAAGACATTTTAGTCCATCACTAAGAGTTGCCAGAGTCCCAACAGTTTCAGCATTGCTGAAAAGTTCAAGTCCCAAATCCCCTCCAAGGCAAACTCTTCATTGTGAGCTCCTGTACAAAAGAAAAGCTAAACACATCCAAAGGTACAAAGGTACAAGATAAGCATTACCATTCCAAAAGTTGCGAACAACAGGGTAATACAAAACACTGGGACAAAAACATGCCCAAAATCTAGCAGGGTAAACATTAAATCCCATAGTTCCAACTGGAACATCCAAAACAGTCTGTGCTGAGCTGTGAGTTCCAAAGGCCTTACACAGCTCCACCCCTATAGCCCTCTTGGTGGTAGTTTCCATGGCTTCTCTCTTAGACCAGATTTGCTCCCTCTTTGCAGTTTTTCTTAGATAATCCACGTTTCTGACTTTCCCAAACTTCTGAGGTTTCTACTGAATAGGCTTCTCACTCTCTACTTCACACACTGCGCTCTCAGGGACACACTGCCTGGCTTCCCAGGCCTTCTTCTGAAATCAAGGTGGAAGCCTTCTTAACCTAACAACTCTTGCATTCTGAATGCACCTAAAACCAGTGTCATGTGGATGATGCCAAGGTCTGCTCCCAGCTGGAGCAGTAGCCAGGCTTCCTTCCCTCTTGGTTGTAGGGGTAGAGTGCCTAGATTGGTGAACATTTTGACCTTGATTCTGAGGAACAAATTCTCTATACCATCACCATTTTGAAACCTGGTTTGACTGCTACCGCCATTCTGGTACTTGGGTCTCTGCGGCTTTGTTCTCAAGGTAAAGCCTCTCTCCTTTGCAATTCTGGGGTTTCAAAGGGTGGAGAGCTGCCATCTTTTGTGATGCCCTCATGCCATCCTTTTGATTCTCTGGTTCCTTCCCAGCAATGGAGATCCTTTTAACACCATCTTTGCAGTCCACAGCTCTCCTGGTGCTTCCTTCTTGGCCAAACTCACAATATTTTAAATCATCCTGCTTGGCTCTTTGCTCTTGATTTTCAACATACATCTGCCTAAAAGCCGCCAATAACAACCATTCTATCACTCCAATAGTTTGCTGCTTTGACATATCTCTTGAAACATTAATCAGTTTGCCATGCTTAAACTCAGTCTTAGGCAAAGTTCTCTGGGCACAAGCAAAATTCAGATAGACTTTCAGCCAAGCCATAGCACAAATCATATGGAGTCCAACTACCAATGCTGTCCTTTCTCCCAGGAGAAACCTCCCAAACTGGCCTTTAAAGACAGGGCTTCTGTTAGGCTTCTGGTCTAAGCTCTGACCAGAATCTCTCCTACAGAACAGCTGAAGCTTTTACAACTCTTCTTCAGTAGAGGACCTCTCAAAATCTTTCCTATCTCTTCCCATAAGCTATACCCAGAAACTTGTAATCCAATGATCGTGTTAGTCACAGCAATGACTCCACTCCTGGTACCAAATTCTGTCTTAGTTACTTTTTACTTGTTGTTGGGACAAATACCCAACACTCAAAATTAAGGAAGGAAAGGTTTATTTGGCTCACAGTTACTGGAGGTTTCAGTCCATATTTGGCTTACCCAAGGCTGAGTGGAACAGAGAAGAGAGCATCCAGTTCATGGTGGCAGAACAGCAACAATTTCGACAGAGGCAACGGAACAACCATGGGAGCAGAGAGCAACAGCATGAGTCTGTCTCTCTGTCTCTCTTTATATTACATTCAAGTTTTCTGTCTTAGGATATCTGCTCTTGACCACAACCATAATTCCAGAAGTATGCACATCCATAATCCCATGAGTACTAAAAGGCATAATCCCAGTGAATCATGAGTCAAGTCTTAAACTCTAAAAGTCCCCACCCCATGATCGCATGAGGCTTTGAGGGGAGAACTAGACTTAAACCATAATGAGGTTATATAAAAGTCTGGAGAGAACCCAGAGTATAATTCAAAGTTACAATTTTTTTGAAAAATTCTTTAGGACTTTTCCACATCTGCATTATTAACATGAATATAGCTCACTGCACTATATAATATTAAGAAATATATAATAATATAAAATAACATTCTGTCTGCCTCTCACACTGACTATCTATCCTTCTGAAACCATCAAATAGGCTGTGTTGAGTATTAATTGAAACTTTTGCACACAAGTTATAGTAAAAAATATAGTGAATGTTTAAATTTTTTTTAAAAAATGTATTTCGTGAAGCACTTCCTGAAGTCTTCTTTAATGAGTGTTTTTAGTTGTTTTGTACTGGTTGTGTTTATGTTCTCAGTCAGTTCAAAATATGTACCCTTCATGAAAAAGCCATGCTGTGCTAGATCTGGTAAAGAAGAGGCATGAAAACACACTGAAGGTTTAGGAGATGACTTTCAGTTTGCTGGCACAAGACAGCAGTGTTCATCTTATTTTTTCAGCAATATCAGCTTTTGCAGGGACATTTAAAATAATGCTCCAAACAAGCACCAGTTAGATCTGGTATGCTATGGAATAGGAAATGACCACAGACTACAACTTTACTAAAAGCTGAAGAAAGACCTTTACATGTTTTCATTAAAAAGGAGTGAAAAATGTTTCAGTGGATGGATTTATTAAACTCAATTTCATAATGTACATGTGAATCAAAATATCACAAGAAACCTCTTTAATTATAGTACATACAAGTTTGTGTTTATATAAATTTAATTTTAAAAAATTAGACATGCACAAATAATGTGTTTTGAAACTAAAAAAAAAGTAAAAAAAATAAAAATTTAGACATGCAAAGTGTTTCTATAGAGGCTGGGGAGATAGCTCCACAGTCTAAGTGCCTGCCTGGGAAGTATAAGGACCTAATTTGATCCTTGGTATCACATGCTGTGCTGGCCGTGGAACCAGGGCAAGCTGTATTGAGAACTAAGACCAGGTATGGCGGCACAGACCTGCAATCCCGGTGCTGGGGAGGCTGAGCCAGGAGGATCACTAGGAGTTGGAGCTGTGCAGCAAGACTCTGTACTAAACAAGAAAAGATTTAAATTTTTTTTTTTTAGTTTTTTGTAATCACAAACTTGTGAAAAGCATGTTTTATATGCATAATTTTTGATGATGCCTGTAACTACCTTTTTTATTTTTAAAATCCAAACTGTTGGGGCTGGGGAGACAACTCAGAGGTTTAAGTGCCTGCTTGGCAAGCACAAAGTCCTGGTATAAATCCCTGGTACAAAAAAAGAAAGAAAGAAAAAATCCAAAGTGTGATCATAATTCCTGGGTTACACATTTCACATAATGAATAACCTAATTGAAATTTTCTTTGGTAAGTGGAAAAGCAATTTCACTTCCACAGTAGTATGCTGACTCTACACTTGCTAGTTTGCTTTAGGTTTCTGATGTGCATAGATTAAACAGATGTTGCCTTATTACATTAAAATATAAAACTAGAAACTTATGTGTTTTAAAACTAGGGACATGAACTCTTTTGTCAGGCTCCCTATAACTTTCAGGAACTGAGTGTCTTTGGGTAACAGTGTTGCCAAGCCTCTGTTCCAAGTTTTGTATGTTGAACATTTATAATTCAGCCCTATTTATGGTGGCTTTTAAAATGAGAGAACTTAAAATTTGTAATAATAGCTATTGTTTTAGTTGCTTTTTACTGGTTGCTAGAACATGCACCTGACAGTCAAAATGAAGGAAGGAAAAGTTTATTTAGTTCACAGTTTGTGGAGGTTTCAGTTCATATTTTTCTGTCTCTAAGGCAAACAACAGCAGTTCTTGGTGGCAGAAAAAAATGAAGAGTGGAGGAGGAGCAGCAGCTGTGGCATCCATCAAGCTGCTCTCTTCTGTCTACCCCAGGTGCTCCACTGTGAAAATCGGAGCTCCTCCGAAGTGGCATGGATGCAAAGATCAACCTCCTCCAAAGACCAGCACTTCTCCAAGGAAGCGGGGCAGGGCAAGCCAGGAAGCCTTCCTCAACTCCTTTATGTACACTGTGTGGTGAGTCACTTTGGAGCAGCCTGTTGCACCCTAGGGTGGAACCAATCATGTTCCAAGGCAGGCCCAACTGCTCTCTAGGGTGAAACTAGTCATACTTCAAGGTGGAACCAGCAGCACCCCAGGTTTGACCCTCCCTGCCCTGTAGAGCAGGGTACCCACAGCCAAACCACCAGGAAAGCTACCTCACATTGACACAGTGTATCAACTACCACAGCTATTATAATTATCTTTCTCTGCACTTTCACCATGATGCATCCTTTTCTCTTAATTCTCACCTTAGTTATTTCTTGTGTCTGTTGATGTAGAGATATTTACTTGGCTATGATTACATGGTATATTTTCTGAAAGCAAGTACTGAGCTTTATAATTCTTAGGCACTAATTTTAGGGAAAATTCCTCCACAGTACAATAGAAAATATACACTATCATAGCACTTTCTTGCTGATCTCACCATGCCTAAGTTGAAGGAGAGTGGCTTAGATCATCAGAAATAATAATGTGTCATTTTTAAAACTACAATATGAAAACAGCATCCTAGGCAGTTTAAGTATTTTATTTAATTCTTACGAAGTACATTATAAGTTTCACAGCTAGTGTGTGTTGGAACTAAGGTACAAATGTGAGTCATTCTCATTCCAAATTCAAGGCACTACCTGCCCAGACAATAGAAAATTGGCATAAGGGAGACATTTCATTTCATTTATATAATTATAAGCTTTTGAATCCAAATTTTGCAATTTTAAAATACATTAACCACCTGCACTCCATCAGTTAACTTCACTAATTATTGCTCTTATCTAAAAATAATTAAATCTTGATAACTTTTGTTTTTCATGTGATAAAGTGGTTTTTGTTGCTAAAGTATCATTAGGATAAAAGAAATTCAAGTTAAATATTGAAGTTTAAATATGTTTACTAAGTGTGGCTGCCACACTTCTAAAACAAGAGGAGTTTCAGCCCCTAATAAACCACAGAATTTCCATTAAAACAAGACTGAAAGACAGACCTTTACTTTTTCTTTGACTTTCAAAATTTTTATTTTAAAGTCATTTAGGCTTACAGAAAAGTAAAACGATAGCAAAAGTCTCAAAAAATCTTTCATTCAGCTTTGTTTAATGTTAATACCTTACACAATCCTGGTAAAATTAGCAAAATTGAAAAGTTAACACTGGTAAAGTACTGTTAACTAAATTGAGGTCATGTTTAGATTTTTTTCAGGTCCCTCTATGAAAGGCATTTTTCTGTTTCAAACTCTCATGCTCATAGTATTTTCTGCATTTCTCTTCAGATTACATAATCTTTTGCCTTTTACTTCTTATTTTTAATCTTCACAAGTATCCCAAATGCTTTTCATATATGAATACATTTACATTGAGACTGAGTTTCCAAGCAAACATCTATTGAGAAGCAATAAATTCATGCTTCAGATATCTCTATAGAAGGATTTTATATTTACCATCAGAGGACAATCAGCTTTGTAACGAACATAATTTATCATAGAATGACAAGAAGGGAATGAGCTTTAGATTCTATAACCACTATTTTGTAACCTCCAAATGGAACCCAATCTTCTTTATCTGGAACTGATAAGAGTATTTCAAAGCAACCAAAAGTTTTTCTAGGGACTGTTATACTATGGACCTATGTCATAGTGCTGCTAAAGAATGAATTGGTCATTCAAGCCATAACATGAATAATTGGTTAGTGTGAGAATCTAATCCTGGGGAAGCAAGATTTGATTCTGCAGAAGAGATCTGTTGCCAGTATGCTTTAGTTCATCTGATACTCAACACTAAGAAGTGCAACAATTTTTACACTGAAAAAATAAAAGCAAAAACTAGAATACCATTGGCTTCAGTGAGCAAAACAGAATAGAATCTAAGTTTTTCTGAATAGTCAATCCAATTTCTGCTCAGAATTAATTCAGGAAATAACTCTATTTCTGTCAAACAATAACAAAAGTAAATATCAATTGCTGCATCATCATATAGAAATCTGAGACACAGTGAGCTCAGAACTGTAACATAGAGTAAAAAGCAAACACAAACATATGTCTGAAATGTTTCTGATTCCAGGTTGTGCATGTATAGTGATTACAATTTACCAATCCATTCTAACAAGTCCAAATTTGAGTAGACACAAAATTCAAGAGCATGTATAAGAGACATAAAGGAACAAAGACATGAAATAAATTATGGTATCAAGAGAAGAGATGCAGGCAGGTGTGTACAGGGAGTGGTGGTCAATCAGAGCTGTCTCAGGCACAAAAAACATCATATGAGGTGGGATCAGGTTCCAGAAAGACACTCTGAGTAGAACTGATGAATTGCAGGACTCTCGGTGTGTATCACTCTGAGACTCAGAAATTCCATGGCTTGGAGCAGGTTACCCAATAAATGTCAGAGTAAAACGTGCTATGGGTAGGGAGAAGGGAAAATGAAACGCTTTGAAGTATTTCATAAAGTTTATTTCTAACATGGCCTGCCATTCAAACAAGAAGTGCTTTACAGCCTAAACTACTAGAACGTTATTTGAACTTAACTGTTCTCAGATAAGTGAAGCAAACAGGTCTTCATAATTCTGATTTCCATGTGGAAGAAGGGAAAGAGTACCCTGAAGCCTACTCTACTATTGTGTCCTGCCGAAGTGAAGGAAAATCCTATGACTAATTTGTGGATTTCACATTCTAGAGGCAGAGGTGCACAAACCAACAGAGGTGCATCACAGGGCTACAGGAAGCCTCCTCTTCCCGTGTATCTTACAATTGCACTAAGGAACCCTATTTTCAGCCCTTCTTTTCCCTATAATGTCACGTCCCACTATCAAGACAAAGCTGGTAAGATATATCGAAAGAAAACATATGCAAGTCCAGGAATACAAAATATGTTTAGCATTCTTAAATACTGTAATTTTAAGTGTAAATAGGATGGAAGTCTTTAAAAAGAGTAAAAAAGGGATGATGCAGAATAAAAACAACCCACCAACAAAAAAACTATTTTGAGGGGCTTACTGGTGAATTAGAAATATCTGAGGGCAAAATTTATAGGATGGGGCTATCATACTAGACAGTTAAAAATTTGGAAATAAAAGGGCTAGGGGGTTACCTTACCAGTCTAAGTACCTGCCTGGTAAGCACAAAAACCCAAGTTTGATTTCCAGTACCACATGCTATGCCATCCCTGGAATTCATCCTGGAACTGGACATTGTGGTGCATGCCTGTTATCCCAGTACTGGGGAGTCTAAGACAGGAGAATCTCTACAAGTCCGAGCTGTGTAGTAGAACTCTGTAACAACCAAATACACTGAAAACAAATATAACTGTACCTTTGTTATATTTAATTATAAATGGAACAAATGACACAATGACGGTAGGATAGATTTAAAACTATTGTTAATGTAAAACTCTTGTACTTTATGTTAAATGGTGCAGTGACACTTGAAAGTACCTTAAGTTCTCAACATACACACACATGTACACATATACGTATCATACCTTCTAGGGCAACAACTAAAAACTTAAAAGGTACAAATACAATGAATAAGAAAAGGAAGTATAACTGTGCTAAATCAATTTAAAGCATAAAGGACAAGAAAAGAAGACAAAAATAGGAATTGATAATGTAAGATAAAAATTAAAAACAATAATTGAATACAGTGTTGATCACTTTAAATGTCAATGGTCTAAATTAACCAATTAATAAATTGTCACAGTTGACCTACAAGCAAAAC
>PVKN010034690.1:0-11781 GCA_004027915.1 Capromys pilorides
CTCAGACCAGCCGCCCTGTGACCACCTCCCCTTAGAACCAAGTCCTGGTCAGACCCTGGGCACCCTTGGCCCTTGCACCTCGGCAGCACCTCCTGTGAGGGTCATGGCTTGTGAGCCGCCTGCCCTGGTGGAGCTGGTGGCTGCTGTGAAGGACATTGGTGGCCAGCTGCAGAGGCTGACCCAGGTTCTGGAGCAGGACCAGAGGGAGCGCCAGGTCCTGGGGCTAGGGCTGGCCCAGCTGGTGGAGGCTGTCCAGGGCCTGGGGCAACTGGGCGAGACGGTAAGGAGACTGGCAGAAGTGGCCCAGCCCACCCTCACACTTAGGCCCCCCACCACCACCCCCGAGGAGGAGGAGAGACCTCTGAGGGGAGATGTGTGACTCCCAGATGTGGGGGTGCAAGCGAGTCTCAGACACACCAAAGAAAACCACAGTCACTAAAAAACAAGGTGTAAATGACATTGCTAGGGGACCAGAGAACCTGGAGAGATTTAATCATAAGATGATTTGGATTGGTGAAAACCGTGCCGGGATATAGCTCAGCAGCGGCACATCACCTGCCTGGCAAACACAAGGTTCTAAGTACGCAAGATCCTCGTGCAACATTTAAAATAAAAAGTGGATTGGTGAAAGCTACAGGTGCCAAGTATGATGGTCCTGGTGCTGGTGGTGGTAATGGAGGTGGTGGTAGTCATGATAGTGACAATGGTAAGGTAATGGTGGTGATGGTGGTGATGGTGGTGGAGGAGGTGGTAGAGACGCTGATTGTAGTGATGGTGGTGGTAATGGTGGAGGTGGTGGTGGTAGTGGTAGAGGCAGTAGTGATGGTGGTGGTGGTGATGATGGTAGTGATGGGGGTAGTGGTAGAGGCGGTGGTGATGGTGGTGGTCATGGTGGAGGTGGTGGTAGTGGTGGCGGGGGAGGTGGTGGTGGTGGTGGTAGTAGAGGAGGTGGTGGTGCTGTTGTGAAGATGGTGATGTCAAAAAGGCTGGCTGTGCTGGAGGTGATCCTCGTGGTGGGCCCGAGGATGGCGATACCTGTGTGGGCAGGCAGCTCTGCTTGCTCATGGTGTGTGCCAGCCTGGGGGACAGAGGTGGTGCGGAGCACAGGGATGTGTCCCCTTAGCACCACAGAGACCATGATCTCAGGTACTCTGTGTCAGCTGTGGGATGCTTAGCCTACACGGTGGCACCCTTCTGTCACCTCCCTGCAGATGGAGACGCAGTCCGCCACTCAGCAGAGGCAGTCCACCACTCAGCAGAGCAGGCGCCTGGAGCCCTCCTCACATGCCTGCGCCATCGCAGGGTAGCCGTAGCGAGGGCCTGGGAGCTGCCACCGCCCAGTCCGCGGCTCCCTTCTGGACAGCACTGGGCGAGGCCATCCGAGGCCGTCCTTCTTGGTGCTTGCAATGTCACGGTGTTCCCGATGTGAGCATGGGCGGGATTGGTTGCCGCCACAGGCCCATGGGGCCCATCCAGGCCTCCCCCTAAAGGTGACATCACGCCTGCTGCCACACAGCCTGGGATGGCCGGTGTGGCCGTCTGACCCCTTTCCTCCCTTCTCTGAGCATCTCTCCCCTGTGAGGTGCAGATGGTTGCAGCCCTGGTCTCCTGGGATTGTTGAGCACAGAGCCCGGCGTGTGCGGTGTACAGTGACCTCAGCCTCACCTCAGGGCGCTGCTGACCCAGCCTTCCACACAGCCCGGCGAGGGTGGTGCTTAGACGCCTGGCCCTGGGCTCAGAAGGGCGAGTCTCATCAGGGTCACCCAGCAGGGCCTGGCTCCACCCAGGATGACGGGAGAAGACCCCTGTGCTGGGCGGGGGAGCAGGGCAGGGCCCTCTCCAGCTTGTGTGGGTAATGGGAGCTTGCTGGGGAGGAGCCCCCCTCCCGCCCGGCCCTGCAGCCTGAGGTGGGACCCATGGCTCCTCCTGCCTGGTGCCCCAGGCTGGCTCAGAGGTCGCAGAGGGTGATGGGGCTGGTGCCACCCGCCAGGTGAAGGCCAGCAGGGTCCAGTTACTTGCTCAAGGGACGGTGCCCTGGGGTCCTGGCGCCAAGGGGCAGGGAGCACGCAGAGTGTCCTCTCTCCCTTGGGTTGTTAAACCTGGGACTTAAATAACTGCTGACTGGTGCCCTGAGGAAGCACAGGGGCGGCCACTGCCGCCTGCCCCTTCCTGCCCTGGGCCTTGGGGCTGTGGCGGCACCCCAACTTGGAGAATCACTCCCCTCTGCCGTCTCCAGGAGGGGTGTGGGTGAAGCCTGGCTCCACATCACCCTCAAACATTCTCAAGAGCCCAGTGTGGGGTGCTGACTCCTGTGAGCCTGAGGTGGGGAGCCCTGGGTCGTTCTGGGCGAGGGAGCCTCCACCCCCAATGCCTTCTGCCAGCCCTGAGCAAGTGGGTGCTTAATTACCCCGTCACTCTATCCCGTGGGGCTGGGCAGCTAAGCCTGAACATCTGGCCCTGGGGCCTGCAGCCAGGGCGGGCGGCCAGCTGCCCCCACCCGCCAGTCCTGGCCCAAGTCCCTGGGACAGCTGAGCTGTCAGCTTGCACCCGGCCCAGAACAGTAGCCGCCTCGCTTGGCCTTGCACACGCAGCTGCAGGAGAGAAGAGGATTTCAGTTGCACTCACGGCTCAGGCACCTGCAGAGCGAAGTGGGGCCAGGGTGGGCCCCTAGGCAGAGGAAGGCTGCAGGGCTGCGGCTGGCGCCCCGCCGCCCAGGCCGGGCAGACTGCTCGTGAGCACGCTCAGCCAGCGCGGCTCTAGGAGCCGCCCACAATGCCTGTCCTGAGGAGCACGCTCCACCCTGTTTGTTGAAATTCTTTTTCTTTTTCTAGTCCTGGGGATGGAACCCATAGCTTGCACCCAGCCCCAACCTTTTGTCTTTTTTTTTTGAAACAGGCTCTCACTAAATTACTAAGTCGTGCAGGCTGGGCTGGAACTGGGGACTCTCCTGCCTCAGCCTCCCTCCCCTTGGGAGGATGACAGGCATGCACCCCACACCTGTTCTCCTGCCCCATGCTGTGCCCCACAAGTGGTGTTGGAGGGCCAGCGCCTCATGCCCCGTCCATGTGTGCTCATTCTGCAGGGTCTGGGATCAGCACAGCCCGGCTGCCCTCCATCCCCTCATGGAGGGTGCAGCCCCCACCTTATAGCACAGATGGGAGGACACACTTGCTCACTGTACACTCGAACCCACCCACTTCGGCCTGTGTACCACCCATGCTTGCTCACATCCTTGCCTGCGTACACACGCAGTCTCCATCCTCCTGCACATACTCCTCACACCCCGGCCCCTCTGCTGGCTGGCCAGGCCAGGGACAGTGTCCTGGGTGTGAATCTGGCTACCGGATGGCCTCCGACAGGTCCCCCTCCTACCAGTGCCACCACCGAGCAGAGTGTTAAGGATCTAACCATTAGCATCTCGGGTGCTTAATGAGTGTGGCACCCGCCCTGGCTTCCACAGGTGCTCGAGTCGTCCCCAGCCACCCGGGTCCTGCTGGATCATCATCACCTCCCAGTTAATCCCCAGCTGCCACCACCAATTACCACACATCCCTCCTCTCTCCCCTGCCCTGTGCCGCCCGCTGCGCAGTCACACTTGTGCCAGCGGGACACATCTGTGTCCTGACTGCCCAGTTGTTTCAGATTGAGGATGAAGTACTCCCTGCACTCCACCAGGAGCCCCAGCTCCACAGAGTCATGTGGCGCCCCCCCCCCATCACCCAGGATAGGGGTGCAGGACTCGGCGTCTCAAGCTTGGACCTACAGTTAAAGGGTGGTTGGAGCTGCCCCCTCCCCTCACCAGGAAACTCCCCGCAGCCACAGCAGGGGTGCTGGGCTGTGCTGGGCCTGGAGGGCGACACCTGATCCAGCCAGAGCTGTAGCCTTGCTTGGGCCCTTGGCCAACCAGGGCGAGGAGAGGAAGAGAGGGTGTTTGCAAACAAGGCCGCAGCCAGGAGCCTGCAGGCAGGAGGGCGCCTGCCTGACCTTCCTCCTTGCCTGTGTGTTATCGCGCACACACACACATACACACACACACACACACACACACACACGCATGCATGGGCTTAAGTGCTCACAGAACTGTGAAATACAGAAACCATGTTCCCACCTCTGTATAAGACACTCAAGCTGTGAACAAGTGTGTGTGTGTGTGTGTGTGTGTGTGTGTGTGTGTATGTAGCCTTCTTTGACAGCATGTTTTGCTGCCCAGGACTGGAGACTGAGCCCAAGGCCTTCACCCACACTGAGCTACATTCTTAGCCGCTTTTTATTTTTCATCTTTGAGCAGTGATCTCGCAAACTTGCTGAGGTGCCCAGGCTGGGCTTGAGCTTGCAGTCCTCCTGCCTCAGCCTCCCATGCTGTTGGGAGGATGGGTGTGGGCAGCGTGCCCGGGTCCTTGGCAGCATCTCTGAGTGTGGCATTTGCCCCTAGAGGGGCGCCACATACACTTTTGCTCCGTAAAGGGAAGCAGATTCTCAGGAGTAAACAGCCCGCCCTTTTGCGCCCAGAGCGCCGTGGGAGCTGCTGTGCAACGCCTGCCAGGCACTGAGGGTGCGGTGGGCTGTGCCCTCGCTCAGGACACTTGGCCTCCCTCAGCCTGAGGGCCAGGTGGGTTTTATTTGCAGAGAGCAGTGGGCATGAGAGAGGAGAAGCATGTCACAGAGGCGGTGCTCAGTGAACATGGCACAGGGCGGGGAGGGGACCTGCAGAGAGGACAGGAGGCCAGAGGGAGAGCTTGGCGGGGGGAGAGGGGCTAGCGGGTGCCAGGCCAGTCAAGGGCATTTCCTGGGTCCACTTGGGGCAGGCTGGGACCCCCAGCCCTCCTTGAGCTCCTGTGGTAACTCTGGAATCGAGCAGGCAGAGGAAGAAAGGGACAGAGCGGTGGGTGCCCAGGCCTCAGGCCCCATCCAGTGCAGGATTCAGGGGTGAGAGAAAAGGGTGGTTGGGGACAGGGCCAGCTCCATGGGGTGGCGATGGCCCTTGGGAAGGAGGGGGTCATGATAGGAGGACACAAGATGCCCCCAGGACTTAGGCCTGCACATGGTGGAGAAGAGGGTCCCCTGAGACAGAGGCACCCGAGTCCCTGAGCCTCAGGCCTCACTGTCTAGCCTCCCTGGCCTCTGCCTCCGGCCCTGAGGCCTCCCCATCCTGCTGTCGCCAGGGCTGCCCCAAGTATCCTTGGATGGCACCCACAGGGCTCCTCCGTCGAGGATGAGGGTCCAGCAGCCCCCACAGCAGGGCGTCAGCCGCGGGTGCTAGGCCAAACCAAGGCTGCGGCCGGTCCTGGGCCTGCCCTGAGGCCCGCCACACCAGGAAGTCCTCGTAGAAGGGGTCAGTGTCCTCCAGAGGCTGGTCCCAGGGGAAGTAGCCAGTGAGGAGGCAGAAGACCAGGACACCAAGGGCCCACGCGTCCAGGGCCGGCTGGATGGGGAGTCCCTCGGGCAGCGGCGGCGGGGCGCACAGCTCCGGGGCTGTGTAGGGGATGGGCGGCCCGGCCAGGCGCAGCAGGGTCCCGCGGGGCCTTGTGTGGCCAAAGTCAGCCAGCTTGATGTGTTGGCAGGCAGGGTCACACACCAGCACATTCTCAGGCTTGAGGTCCCGGTACACCAGGCCGTGGGCATGGATGTGTGCCAGGGCTGAGGCCAGCTGTGCTGCACAGCGCTGGGCTGTGGGTTGTGGGAGCCCCACCTGTGGGGACAGGAGAGCTGGGTCACTGCCCACCTGCTGCTGCTGGGGAGACGGAGAGCACCTAGCCTCGCAGCCCCAGAAGCAAGCCCAGGAAAATCGAGGAGGCTGCACACCTCCAAAAAGGTAGACCCAGGGAGGTCCGGTGTGACCTGTAAGGTCCAGTGTGGCCTGTGACCCTGCAAGGCCTAGGGGGGCCTATAACGCCCAGTGTGAACAGTGAGGCCCAGTGTGAGCCTGGGGTGCCTAGTGGGTGACTCTATGAAGCCTACTGTGTGACCCTGTGAGGCCTACTGTGTGAGTCTGAGAGGCCTAGTGTGGGCCTGTGGGACCTAGCACAGGCCCACAAGCCCCAGTAAGGTCTAGCATGGGCCCGTGAGGCCTTCTGAGGCCTAGAATGAGCTTTTGAGGCTTGGTGTGAACCTGTGGGGCCTGGGAGCTCTGGTGTGGCTAAGCGTGGTGGCACCAGGGCTGTGACTCTCACTAGAGTCCAGTGTTACTCTGCGCACCATCCCAGCCTGGGACTGGCCTGGGAAGGCCCCAATGGATGCGACCCCAGGCCAGTGTTTCAGGGTACTCCCCTGAGCCCTGAGCAGGCTCCCAACCCTGGGCCCAGCCACCCACTATCCACCTTGGGCTGGATGAAGGCAATGAGGTCCCCGTGCAGGACGGGCTCTGTCAGGAAGCTGTAGGAGTCGGCCGACTCGATGCCAATGCCGTAGGCTGCCACGATGGCCGGGTGGGGGCCTAGTGCGAGGCCCACACAGAACTCAGACAGGAAGCTGCGCAGGGACGTGGAGGTCTTTGGGAGCTGCTTCAGGGCCAAGGAGGTGCCTGGAGCAACAGGGATGGACGTGGGGTGCGCAAGGGGCTGGGGTCACTTGGGCCGGCTGTCCAACCCCGCCCTACCTGCTTCGCATATGGAGATCCACCCTACTTTCTCATGTCTCAGGATGAAAGGAAGCTGGACTAAACAGCTCCAGGGCCTTGTGGGGCTCTGTGTGACCCCAAAGCTGCATATGAGGGAATCAGGGAAAAGATAACGGGCAAGGCCCAGGATGCAAAGGCTCGGAGAAAGGCACCTCTCTCTATTCCAGGCCCGAGGCACCAGCCGCCACCCGGGCCTGGCCTTACCCACCATGTGCCCGAGGCCGCCTCCCCTAATGCATGCCAGCCTGGGGTCCTGTCTACCCCGGAAGAGGCAGTGCAGCATCTTCCACACCCACCATGCCTTGGGTTTCTGTCACCATGGCCCAAACCACCCTGCTGCCCCCTGTGCTCTTGGACAGCCATGTCACAGGCCCACAGCACCTCTGTGGCCTTGAGATAGGGCCCTTCGTGGATGCAGGGGGCTGAGGCACATGGTCAGCACTCTGTGCCCCGTGACCACTCAGGCTGCATCTGCTGTACAAATTAAACTTTACCCCTGGTATGAACGCCCAGGAGAACAACATGGCTTCAGGCACTCTGGGGCCTGGTATCACTCTGAATGGTCAGAAATGAACAATCACAGCTGGGTATGGTGGCGCAAGCCTGTCATTCCAGCGTTCAGAGGCTGAGGCAGGAGGTTTGCCTTGAGTTCAAGGCCAGCCCGAGGTACACAGTGAGTTCAAGATCAGCCTGAACTACACGGTGAGACTCTATGAAAACAACAACAGAGAAACAGCTCTTTCAAGGAGGAATCATTGGGCTGGCAAAATGGTTCAGTGGTCTAAAGTGTCTGCTTAAGAAGGCTTAGGGAACCACAGAGACTGCAGTTCAATTCCCTGCATGACATGCTGCACCAGCCCCACCCCCAGGGCAGGCTGAGCTGCCTATAATATAAAAACAAATAAATAAACTTTGAAAAAAATTTAAAAAGGAGGAATCATCACTGAGCTTAGCTGTGGCACATGTCTTTCATCCGGGTACTCGGAGAGGCTGAGGCAGAAGGATCTAGCGTGAGCACCGCCTGGTCACGTAAGTGTTTTTAAGAGACATTCTCAAAAAATTAGGAAAGGGCTGGGGATGTCACTTGGGTTAAGTCCTTGGCATTGAGAGGAGAAATAGGACTGATTACTCATCTTTTTTAAGGAGGTAGCTGAAGCTTGGGGCTCAGAGAGGCTAATGGGGCTCCCCAACCTCACGGCCTAGAAGGAGCACAGAGAGTGCCAGATCCTGTTCTGTGGGACGCCTGAGTGTGGTGTCCCCGAGCCCAGGCCCACCCCTGCCGCACCTGGTACCTTTCTCACGGTGAGTGACCAGCACAACACGGCCAAAGCGGCCCTGGCCCAGGAGCCGGACCTCCCGGTAGAGCTGCTCCACCTCGGCGTGCACCAGCGTCTGCGCACTCAGTGCCATTCTGTCCTCCAGTGCCAGCGCTGCAGCCTGGCCCTGCTGCAGCTCCTCGGGCGTGAGGCTGCCCAGGCTGTGCACAGCGCCATCCTCAGAGGCCACCCCCTCCGCCGGCCGGGGCTCAGGCTGCTTGCCTGGCATCTCTGCCAGGATAGACAGAGAGGTGAGCTGCGCTCTGTAGCCTCCAGGCCAGGACCCCGGGTCCGAGGGAGGAGGCCTGTTCTTCAGGTTGGACTTCAAGCCTTGGAGTGTGGGTACCCCTGCACCTCACCCGGGCTGGACAGTGCAGGACCTCACGGCCCTCATTGGCCAGCCCCATCTCGCCCCTGGGGCCTGGAGCACCTGTTTGCGCTTAAGAGACAGAAGCTGCTGGCCACCCCCAGGCCCAAGTCTATTTGCTTTGGAAACAAGGTGGGGGTGTCTCAAGTGATGTGGGTCATCTTTCACCCTTGGGCCATCGGGTGGCAGCAGGAAGGGGGCAGAAATGTCTGTGACCTCCCCGCTGACCTCACCCTACAGGACACTGGTGTCTCGGCTCCCCATAGGGTTTCATAGGATGGACTCTGTCATGATGCGGGTGCCCTCAAGCCCCTGTAGACCCTGTGCCCATCGAGGACTCGGTGCCTGAGCCCTCAGCCCACCCCTGTCTTGTTGTGCCCAGCGTGGCTGCCTCCTCTGGCTAAAGGTGCAACCGTGCCCCTGGGGACCCAAGCCAGGCACTGGCTGCTGTGCCTGGGCTGTCCACCCAGGGCTTCCAACCTTGCCCTCTCTCCAGCCTGGGCTCAGAGTCCCAACTCACCTCCTCAAGGCTCTCCTGTCCTGTCTGCGGCCGGCAGTGCCCAGTGCCCGGCTCTTGGGCCCTGCCAGCAGCACTGCCCAACGCAGCGCAAGGCCCGCCCTGTCTGGGGGTCGCGAGGCCCCACCCCTGCCCCGCCTTTCGTGCCCCACTGGGGCCAGGGCGACACCATGCGTTGAGTCCCAGAACTGGAGCCAGGGCAGTGAGTGTCCAACCTCCATCCTCCCTGGGCCCTGGCCTGGTGGCAGCAGCATGCAGCTCACCTCTGTCTCTATCCTGGCGGAAATGCCAGGCAAGGGCCGGAGCCCAGCCAGCAGAGGTGGCAGCTCCACTGTACCCTGAATCCACTTGACTCTGGTGCAGCCTGGGCTCCGCCTGGAAGGGCTGAAGTGTGAGGTGGGACTGGGGTGCCCTGGGGTGCAGACCCGCATCTGCAGGGTAAGGATGAGGCAACAGATTCCAGAGCCATGCAGTGCAATGACCTCACTGCGGAGAGCAGGTGCTGGACAACTGCAGAAGTGCGTGCCCGGCCTGGGCAGCTGCTCCCAGCCCTTGCTGCGGGGTCTCGGGGGACGTGGAGCTGCTGAGGTCCAGCAAGCCACTAGCCTGGCGACTTGTGGGCTGGTGAAGCAGTTGCTAGCCCCCCTCCCGCCATCTCTCCCCATTTCTCTGAAATAGTCAGGAGTGGTGGCTTCACCCTCACCGAGGTCCTGGGCCATCATGGGCCCCATCCAGGGTCCAGGATAGTGTGTGACACTCAGTGAACCCACACTTATTTATTTACTTTTATTTATTTTTGGTACCAGGAATCAAACTCACGACCTCACACTTTCCAGGCCTGTGCTTTGCTGCTGAGCTAAATCTTTGGCTTTCCCTATGTAGCTCAGGCTGGGCTTGAGCTCACTTCGAAGGCTAGGCTGGTCTTGAACTCGCAATGATCCTCTGCCTCAGCCTCCCAAGCGCTGGGATTACAGATGTGCGCCATCCTGCCTGACCCCCACACTTATTTATTTGTTTTTATTTCTGTGGTCCCAAGGACAGAACACAGGACCTTCTCCCTCAACTACACCCCCAGCCTTGCTTTGCATTTTTTATTTTGAGACAGGGTCTTGAACTTGTGATCCTCCTGCCTCAGCCTACCCGATTGTCAGGAGGCTTGGTGCGCACCAGTGCGTGCCATTAGCTCACTTAGACACAGTTTCCAGTGTCTACGTCCATGGGGTGTAGCAACAGAGGACAGGGTGCCCTGGCCCTGTGTTGTAGGTGTGAGTGACGCCCTCGCGTCCTGAGGTGCAGACAGGAAATGGAACTAGAACTAGAACTGCAGGTGGCGGCTGGGGACAATCACCAGCTCGCAGCCACCTGAGCAGTGCCCCAAGGTGTGTGAGAAACCAAGCCAGCCTGGAAGCGCGCAGGCCGGGAGCAGAAGAGTCGGGACACACGGATGGCCACGCGGACTCCAGCCAAGCGGGGACCCGTTGTGGGCTGAGGCTGGCCCCATACTGCCGCGGCCACACTGGGAGACCTTGTGGTCAGTGGAGGTGCAGGTGTGCGGCTGGCGCCGGGGACAGAGGGTGCTTGAGTGCATGCGTGCATCCGTGCACGTGTTCATGTGCGTGCGCGCACTCGTGCTTCTGCGCATGCGCTTATGCTCCACGCGCTTTGGCCAAGCGTGATAGTAATTCCCACGCTGTTACCAGAGCCCAGCAATGGGAGAGACCGAGGTGGATCCTGTAGCCCGGTGTGCTGTGGATGGAGGAAGCCGCCCGAGCTTCTAGAGGAGGAGGCATGCCGTCCCAGGGTGCAGTGAGTCCTGGACGTGGCCCAAAGTGGAGAGCTGCATGCCTGGGCGGCAGCGCCATCCTCAGGAGGGCGGGGGACAGCAGGATGGCCTGGACCCAGGTTGTGGTGGCCCACGGCAAAGCCGGGCCTTCGTTACAGGGAGGCCTATGACGTCTCCGGCTGTCCTCGGGGGAGCAGCTGTCTTTCCTTCCAGGTGGCTGTGGGGCTGGGGGAGGGGTGCTTGGCCTGGGCCTAGGCCACCTGTCTCAGTCACCTGGCCAGGGACTGCCGCCTGTGCCCACTTTCCCGCCAGCTCCGACTTTTTCCTCGTCCTCATCGGTTGCCTCCTCCAAGCTCGACTCTCCCGGGTCTCCCTCCTCCCTGGCCTCGAAAGCCCTGCTCCCCGAATACCCAGGGCCCTCTCCATTGGCCTCTAAGCCCCAGTCTTCTCCCAGCACCTCCAGGACAGCCAGGGGAGGGCTCCTGGTGTCGGGGTCCAGGTCCAGGAGCCCCTGCAGCAGGGCCAGTGCCGGGGGCGCAAAGCAGTCCCATGGCACAGGAGGCTGAGGCGGCTGGGGCCTGGTGGTCATCCAGCAGGCGAAGGCCTCGAACTCGGGGTCGGGGGCCAGCGGCACATCCCAGGGGAAGCAGGCAGTGGCAGTGCAGAAGAGCAGCACCCCCAGGCCCCAGGAGTCCACGGCCGGCCGCAGGGGCAGCGTGGCGGGGGGCAGCAGCAGGCAGAGCTCAGGTGGCACGGTGGGCAGTGGGCTGGGGGGCGCACAGGCTGGGCTGCCCTCAGGCCGGGTGAGACCCAGGTCACCCAAGGCCACTCGACCACAGGCAGGGTCGAAGACCAGCACGTTGTCCGGCTTGAGGTCAGCGTGTACCAGCCCCCGGCTGTGCAAGAAGTCCAGGGCCCTGGCCAGCTGGGCGGCCACGCGCTTCACTGTGGGCTCCGGGAGGCCCTGGAGGGGAGGCGAAGTCAGGTCCTGCTGCCCGGTCACCTAGCTGCCTGCTCGTGGCCCCGGGGGACCCACCGCCTCCACAGCCTCCCATGGGCATCCTGCCTTCATCCTTCTTTCCTTCTTCCTTCCCTCGCCTTTCTTTTTTCTTTTCTCCTTTTTCTTCTTCCTTCCTCCTTTCCCTTTCCATTTCCTTTCTTCTTTCCCGCATGCCTCCCTCC
>PVKN010034691.1:0-11782 GCA_004027915.1 Capromys pilorides
TCTCCTTCTTAACCATGATGGGAATGGAACTCAGTACCTCAGCACTGAGCTGCATGCCCAGACCTTTTAAAATTTTTAAAAATTTGAGGCAGGGTCTTGCCAAACCTCTGAGTTTCCCAGTCTAGTATCAAATTTGCATTCCTCCTGCCTCAGCCTCCTGTGTGCTGAGCTCCCAGCTCCATTCCGACTCTCACTGTATCAGTCCAAGCATGGTCTCCGGCCCTTCCTTGTGCTGTCCAGGGAGCATGCGCGCAGAATGCCTGGACTTGGTGAATGTCCCCAGTCCAGCTTGCTGCTTGTCCCATGGCTGCTGTCCTCAGACACCAGAGGTTGCTCTCCTCAGGGAAGGTGTTACCACACAACAGAGGAGCAGGCAGGGGTTGTCCCCTGCCACCACTGTGGGGCAGCTGTAAAGGGGAGCAGGTCACTCTTCAGGTGACCTGGTCCCCTCCTCATCAAGCCCCCTGCTTGGGTCTCCCAGCCCCCGCCTGCTGTGGCTACTCTGGAGCCACATAACCCAGCCATTTTAATATCCTGTGTGCGGCTTATCGTTGTTACCCCCAGGTGGGTTTTGCCTGATACAAACTATCCTCTTGTTCTCAGAGCTGCAGAAAAGCACGTTCGGAGATAAAATAAGGACATCTGTTATCATCACTTCTAGTTCACGTTATGCTGATGGGCCTAACAAATGCAACAACTGAGAAAAAAGTAAGAGGTATATGAAGCGGAATGAGCGAAACAGAATCTGAATGATCTTCAGTACTAAAATAAAAAAGTAATTTCTTCCGGTTCCAGGCGGCGCTTGGCAGCCATGGTTTACAGTGCAGTTATGGCCAAAGCCAAGAGCTACACCATGTACAACCAGTCCTGAAAATGGCACAGAAATGACACCAAGAAACCTTGGTCACAAAGCTATGGATCTCGGAAGGGGGTAGTTCCCAAGTTCCTCAGGAACGTGCATTTTACCAAGAAGCACAACAAGATGCGCTTCAAGAAGATGCAGGCAAACAATGCCAAGGCCATGAGCGCATGCACCAGAGCTATCAAGGACCTCGTCGAGCCCTAGGAGGTCAAGCCCAAGATCATCCCAAAGGGAGTAAGCCACAGGCTCACTCGACCTGCCTACGTTGCCCACCCCGAGCTTGGGAAGCGTATCCATGTCCACATTGCCAAGGGTCACAGACCTTGCTGGCCAAAGGCCCAGGCTGCAGCCAAAGCCCAGGCGCCAGCTTCTGCTCCAGCCCAGGCCCCCAAAGGTACCCGGGGCCCCCGTGAAGGCTCCATAGTAAAAGCCTCTATCTGCTGATGTGAACATAGAAGGGCTGGTGTGACCCCTGGGGTGTCATCTGTGGGGGGCTGGTGTCCTCCTGTGCTCTTGGTACAAATAAACCTGAGGCAGGATCTGTTAAAAAAAAAGAAAATAAAAAAGTTATAGAAATAATTTTAATTAAAATAAGAGGCTGGAAAGGATGGTAGATGTTTTAAAGTTCTATTGCTTTTTTGGGAGTCCTTTTGAGATAAGGTCTCACTATGCAGTGTAGGCTGGCCTTGAACTCACAGCAATCCTGTTGCCTTAGCCTCCTGAGTGCTAGAGTTACAGGTGTGTACTACCACACCTGGCTGCGTTGCTTTCTATATATAAATTTCAGGTCTATTAAATCATGTCCTGTTATTTATTTTTTTTTTTTGTTTATTTTATTTTATTTTATTGGCAGTACTGGAGATTGACCTCAGGACCTTGTGCTGGCCTGTCACGTGCTTATGCTGCTGAGCTATATCCCCAGCCCTTAGGTCTATTAAATCAAATTTTGAGTACAAAGAAATTTGTCTCAGATTCTAAGCAGCTTTACCAACAGAGTTATTCTGAATTCTCTAGCTTCTTGAGTTTTATTTTCTGCTTTTGCTACCAGAGGAAGAAGAGGTTTCTTTGAGCTGAGTGGGAAGAAGATGGGACACAGGCTTCTTACCCATGGAATCATGGGAAGAAGGCAAGGCCAAAATGGGCCCTCTGAGGACAAAGACTATGGTATTCACTGTGGTGCTCCTAGTAGTTAACACCTTGAATCTGGGCCAGAATAAGTCTCAATCAATATTTACCAAAGGAATGTGGCTGCTATTTTTAAATATCTGAAGGACTCCAGTGAAGGAAGGGCTGATTTGGCTTGGGTAGGAGCCCTTGGAGGGCCCGAGCCATCTGAGGACAGAGCAGGCAGAGTTCGTGCACCTCGGCTTCCTGCCCACAGACATCTGAGCAGAAGATGGATGGACACCTGGCAGAGGTTGAAGCAATAGCTGGAGCCAGGATTCTGACCTTCACAGAAGGAGGTGAAAGAAAAACTGAGCAGCGGGTTGATGAGCAGCCCTCTGGTGACCCGTAAGGTTCTTGCCTCACAGCACTCATGCCCACATCTCAATTGCCGCCATACTGAATCGAGGTTTGCTATGGTGCAGTTGATGGTATGTGACTTCTAATACTAGAACATCAATGGCGTCTTAACTGCTGGCTGGGTTTTGTATGTTAGTCACTTGTGGGGAGGCCACTCATCATGTCACAAGGCATCTCAGACAGCTTTGCAGGAGGACCATGTATAAAAGAGCAATCTTCCAGTATCATCTTGCTGGCCATACATATGGGCCATCCGGATAGCAGATCCAACAGCCCTGGTTAAGCTTTCAGATATTTCTAGGTCCACCTGTAGCTCCACAATAGACCCTGGGTTGGAACCTCCCACCTGCAGCAACTCCTGGGTTCTTGATCTCTGGGAATAATGAACCATAGCAAATTTAGTTTAGACCATGATAGGTTGATTTGAGGGGTTGAGGCTCTGAAATCCTACTCTGTTTCTTTCTAGCTTTAATGTTTTTACATTTTATCACCTCCCTTTGGACTACCTTTGATGCATACCCAGGACACTGTCTAGGCAGCAACTGGGTACAGAGAATTTTTGAAGGTGGGGAGCTGGTTAAGGAGTGCTAGCATACCACTGGAAGACCTCCTCTCTAATCAGAGGATTGCGGGAGGCCAGGAGGCACTCCTGGTCTTTGTTCCACACCCAGCACAGTGCCTGATACAGCACAGCGTTCCTTTAAATGCTCTTGCTTAACCCACAAGTTGAGGTGCCTTAGTCACAAGCAGTTGCTTCGGCCCTTGTGTCTCTACCTTCTACTTATGGTTGGTCCTCCTGGATGACTGTCCAGCAGGGGGCAGAGAAGTGCATCCATGAGACCCAGCAGATTAGTTGAAATACAGGTTTTTTTCCCCAAATTTTGTGGTTCTGTTCTTTAGGAATTTGGTAGTTTCTTTCACTAAAACCCTACATGTGATTTCTATGTGACCAGAAAATTGCAAAATACAACTACACATTTCCAAAGCTAAATATTTAGTGACTGTCAAAATAGATACACAAATTGATATAACAGTAATAACAACACTACCTACATAGGATACTATGTAAAGGTCAAATAAATATAATTTACTTTGATTTTCAAAATAATCCCAAGTGTTTGAGGATGTCTCAGAGGCAGCCAGGAACTAGGAAAGCTATTGTGAGAACTATGAGAAGAATTAATCTACTGTGTGGGTGAACCATTAAATGCTACGCTCAGTGACAGAGGCCCATCACGAAAGACTACTTATCTGTTTCCCTTGCTGCGAAATGTCTAGCATAGCAACTTTCCAGACCCAGCAAATGGGTTAGAGTTTTCCCAGGACAGGGAGAGATGTGGAGACTTAAGGGTGACAGCTTGCTGGGTGTGGAGTTTCTTTTTGGAGCAACAAAATGTCTTAAAATTAGGTAATGGCAAGAGTTGCAAAATTCTATGAGTACACATTTCAGGACTAATAGTATACTTTATATGAATAAATTACATCTTAAAAGTATAAAAAAATCATGTCAACTAAATGTTTATATTGATGTTGTTTTCCTCATCATTTAGGTTTTGTTTTTTAGATGGTACCAGGGATCAAACTGAGGACCATGCACTTGCCAGGCAAGCACTTATTCCACTGAGCTATCTCCCCGTCCCCTCATTATTTAGTTTTTGAAAATACATCAGTCTTCTGGGATGGGGATGTGACTGACTTCCCATGGACCTTGTGTGTGGGGGAGGTTCCAGCAGGGATCCAGGATAGAACCATAAATGCCCACAGGCCCAGCAACTAGAAAGTTTTCCCATAGTTGTCACATTGTCCCCATTCACAGATAATGGCCAAATCAGGAAAGAGTCCCTCATCCCACTACTGCAGCTGCGGGGTTGGCCTCAGGGTTGGTATGGTGACCTTCAGCCTGGCTGGCAGTAACCAGGGCATGGACCAGCAGGCCCACAACTGCACAAGAGGCCATGATTTGTTTCCATTTCTCAGCTTGTATTCAAGATCTGCCTTCTTCTAGTGTAGAAGGGGAGCTTCTGCAGGAAAACTCCTAAAGGTGGAACCAATAACCCTGGTAATACTGGGCAGAGTGGGATCTGTGTTTAGAGGAAATAACCCTGTCTGGGCTTGTGGACCTGGTTCTGCTGGTGGAGCTGACCAAGATCACGCCATGGACGACTTCTCTGATACTGACTACGTCAACAAAGTGAGCCTCTTTTGAGGAACCACAGTTTAGAATTAGAGGAGTCTACGAAGAGGAGAACTTAATGCTTAATTTGTTTTGTCTCCATTTTCAAATTCTTGGTTCTTTTTCTCTTCTTAATTTCTTATGTATTCTCTCATTTTTTCTTCTCCCAATTTTGCCTGCATGCATCTGGTAATATGAACAGCTTATTTGAAGACAATACTATGCATTACAACACATACTGTGAAATTCGTATTATTTTGTTTAATGAAATTCTGTATCATTTGAAATTTTTGTTTTAATACTCTTATACTCTCTTCAAAAAATAAAAAAAAATAATTAAAAAAGAAAGGAACTGGAAGATATTTTCACTGTTAAACTCCACAAGCTACTGGCTTATGTAGCCCAGCCACTGGGAGTCCACAGGGAAGCTGTCAAGTTCCTGTCTGCTGCGTCTGTTGTTGGAGTGGCTGGTGTTGCAAAGTTGTGGTCACCCTCCCTGTGTCTAGCCTGCCTTGTGCTTGGCCAGGAAGGTGAGGCTGGGAGCATGATGGAGCTCTCTAAAGTTGGCTTGGAGAGCCTGAACCCCCAACTGTAGTTAAGGGGAGTATGTTGCCCTCACGCAACATTTAGCATCCCGGGTGATGTAGCTTGTAGGACCGCATCTCAGTTGTTCCTTTTCGCACAAAAAGCGATGTTCTTATGTTGTTCTTTCAGAGTCTTTGGTTCTTAGGGACAAGAAAGCAGTGGGGTGCGAGTGATGGTCCCCTCCAGCCTCCCTTCCCTCCCCAGTGCAGCTGACTACACCGAATGCTGGGGCCTATAGAAGCGGTCACGGTGCACACAGTGGGCAATGAGCCAGGAAGACAAGAACTCTTCTCAGGTGGCTAAGAAAAATCAAGCTCTGAGCGGTATCCTCAGCCCAGGCGTGAGCGACACTATCTAACGGTTTTCCTGGCAGTGTTCTCCATTGGGCACCATGATGGCCCAGTATGCAGAAAGAGACTGAGGTGCGGAGGCGTCGGCTGCTGGCCTCAGAGCCGCGCAGCTCAGGAGCAGCAGAGAGGAAGTTGAGGTTGCTGCGCGGGAGAAGCTTCCCTCGTCATGCGCTGGGTGTTTCCTGCCAGTCTCTTTGTCCACCCAGTTTTTTTTGTTCTGTTTTGCTTTGCTATTTTATCTTTGCTTAACTGAGAGGCACATTGTATAAACCATTGCATTTCCTAGAGTTTTTCTACTTGCCAGGAGCCCAAGCCCTCAGGAGTCCTCAGTTGTATCTGCAGAATTCACGCTGTTGTGGCAACCATTTCTGGAGGGTTCTATTGTAGTCTGTCAATGAAAAGGTCTCTCTCTGTCTGGCTGGGGGTTGGTACAGTCTTACGTAGTCACTTTTACTGCTGGAACAAAATGCCTCACCCCACATTCCATTTTGATACTCTCTGGTATTAACAGGAGAGATCTACGTGGCTCTTGGTTTAGAGGATTCGGTCGATGATCTGCTGCCTCTGCGGCAGAATCAGCATCATGGGAAGCCTGGCTGGGGGACGCTGCTCCAGTCACAGCAGCTGGAAGCACAGAGGGAACAAGCACATATCCTGCGGTGTCACGCCCCAGTGACCACCTCCAACGAGGACCCACCTCCTAACGGTGCATTCAGCTGCTGAACCCACTCATGCCCTCACCCACAGATGAGAATAGCACCCCCCCAATCTAATCACCTTCCACACGCCTGAGACAAGTGGTGGGAGACGAGTTCGATTTAAACCAGATCAAGTCTCCGCTTCAGTCTCAGTCCTCATCTCTTAAGCTGTTCCATGTAATTCCTTTGCCTAAGAATGCGAAGACCCAAAAGAGACTAAACTTCATTGGGATGGCATCTACTGGGTTGTCCAGAAGGGCTTGACCAGGGACTGGTAGGACCCCTGGCCTCGCGTGAGGACACAGCAATGTGTGGCCCCCCCAGGTCCCCAGGTGTACAACAGTTCTTGGGGTACGCATTGTCATCCCTACAACCCTGGAACTGGGGAGGCTGAGCCAGGCTCTGGGCTTGCACCACTCTACCAGGGAGCCAGTGGGTACAATCAGCCCCTGCCCAGACACAGAGTGACAGGTTGGGGGGCTCCGTGGGGCCCACCTGAACAGGACGGTGTGCCTTTATGTTTCCACCGCCTATCCTCATTGGAGGTTGGCTCTGGAACACACAATACCTCATTTCTCTTTGTCCCTTCCTGCTTACTGGAGAACCAAATAAAGGCTCTTTCAAGAGCATCCCTGGAGGCCAAAGCCAAGAAACATCATTTAGCTCTGCAGCTCCCGCGGGCTCCTGGGAATTCAGTTACTTTGATAGAGAGTGACTCTTCGGAGAGATTAGTCTGTGCTGGGCCTAATCCTTCACACTTCATAGGACATCAGGCTTAAGCTATGAGTGAAATCTTATAAAGAAGATGTGGGTTAAAAACATAAAAAGCTCCAAACTCTGCTTTCTTACCTCTGCTAGAAACATTTACAGATAAGATTGTGTCAGGAAAACTAGGACCACAGGTACTGAGAAAGGTACTGAATCATATTTAGAATAGCCAGGATTTCTGTTTAGTAACAGAGGAATGGCTTTTCCATTTTATTTATTTTTATTTTTAATTTTATTTTTTGTATTTTAGGGAAGGGCCTACAGGGTGTTCAGGGTTTCACTACTCACAGGCTGTTTTCAGCCTCCCAAGAGCTGGGATTACAGGTGAGCACCACCATGCCCAGTCTCAATTGCCATCTCAGCGCTCTCTGGGGGCAGGGCCAGTATGGCAGGCCTGGGGAATCGAACTCCCGGCCCCTGTGCCTGCTTGCAGGCACTTTAATCTGCTGAGCTGTTTGGCTGACCCAGTTTTCCTATTTTATGTGTGTTTCAAGAGGAGAGGTCTCCTGATCTGTGTCCTGGAATAGGAGGGAGAAGTCCAAATCCTTGTATAGGTTCCCAGCCCTTACCCCTTGCTTCTTCATATGAGTACGTGGTGGGTGGCTGATACCCACTGCTGCTTGAACCACATCCCTGTGGGTGGAACGAGATGAAAAAAGTCCCCATCCCATCTGTCTTGACTGTTCGCCTTTGGTCAGTGAGGGGGTCTCAAGCTTCTAGCTCTCACGAGTGTCTTTGCGGAGACAGAATACCTGACACCCAACATTAAAGGAGGAAAGGTTTATTTGGCTCACAGCTTGCAGAGGTTTCCATCTACAGATGGTGGCTCGCAGGCAGGCGGTCACCACAGAGGAGGAACAGTCCGTGGCCAGCAGGCGGGGGAGAGCACATTCGCTCTCTTTCTGTCCCTTATGTTGTTCGCAGGCTCCCGGCCCTAGCTGGGTGTAGCACTCACCTCCTTAACCCCAGCCAAAACCTTGCTAAACCAACCAGTGGACTGCTTTAATGATCACACACCTTTGTCCTAGCACCCACACTTTAGATCCAGCTACCTCTGGAAAGCCTCCCGTGACTGCATGAGGCTTTGGGGGGACATCTAGACACAAGCCATTGATACAAGAGTAAGCATAGCTGGGTCAAGGGAAGTTTCACTTCTGAGGACTAGCAGTCATGGGGGGCAGCCTGGAGTCCTTTGTGAAGCTTGCAGGACAAAGGACCCACCGGAGACGAGGCCCTAAACACACACCCTAATGTAGTTAAGCAGAGAGCTCCATTCTTTTGGGTCACAAGTCACTTACCTGGCCCACTAATCACGTCAGTTCTCTGGCATCCAATTGGTCATGCGTGTGTACGGCTCATCAGCTGGCATCCTGGAGAGAAGAGGACTGAGCCTTAAGCATTCCGACCTCCCATAGTCTCCAGACCGTAGTCCTTGAACCCTGGGCAACCACACTTTCTAAGCTCCCTGCATTGTCATTTTTTTCCTGGAGGTTTTCTTTCCTGGTTTCAACATCCATGGAATCTTTTCTGCCAGCCTTTGTCACATGTGTCAAATTTTTATAACTTCCAATTTTGGTCTTCTTCCAGGACCTACTTGTCTTTTCTTTGTTCCTACCTGTAACTATTAATTATGAGAGGTCAGCTTGAATGGCATAAGAAACACTTAGCAATCGTAACCATAATTCTAGGTGTGTTTGTGGATGATTGATATGTAGGCCGTAAACTGAGGAAGACCCGCCCTGGATGTGGGTTGCACCAACCAATGAATTTGTACCCTGAGTGGGGTAAAAAGGGGAAGAAAGCAGGAAGTGTGCCTCTTTTCTATAGTACTCCGGTCTTCACCCTTGCCTTTAGATAGCACTATCCAGGTTCTTCAGGCTTCCGACTCAGATTCAAAGCAAGGAGCAACTCTCCAGGGAGTGTGTAGGGCTTTGGCCTTGGCTGGCGCTGCATCCAGCCTCCCACTTGTTCTATGGCTTCCATCTTCTAGGGGAGAGCAACCCCTCGATCTGCTGGCCCTGCTGCGCAGAGGCCACTGCAGACTCTCCCAGCCCAATCCCACAAAGGGCCATTGTGAATTCTCCTATGATAAGCCTACCTAAAAAAAAAAAAAAAAAACAAAAAAAAAACCCTTGCATAATTTTCTATCGACTGTTCCTCAAGAGATCCCTAATACAGTATTATTTCTCCAAGTTTGTTGTTACGATTTGTGTCTAGTTGTCCCCCTAAGCCTCACATAAGTCATGGGGCAGACACCTCAAGGAACAGTGAGTGGCTTGAGGGGCATGACCAGAGGACCAGGGTGGCACTTAAGGGGCAAGGTAAGAGAGGCTCAAACCCTTAAATTGGCCCAGGCCAGTGGCCTCCGTTGGAGGTGTGGAGAGGGTCATCCTGGAAACAGTGCCCCAGCCTCTCCTCCAGACCCTGTAGTTGGGGCAGTGGTGTCTGCCATTGAGGCCTCCTTGGGCAGGGAGGAGATGTTTGGAGAAGACAGAGGCATTGACCCTCTCTCCTGAGCAAATAAGGCTCTGAGGTCTTGCTATGTAATTCAGGCTATTTTATTTTTACTTATTTATTTATTTTTATTTATTTTTTATTTTTGATGGGACCATGGTTCAAACTCATGATCTTGCACTTGCCAGGCAGTCACTTGTGCCACAGAGCTATCTCCCTGGCCCCTCAGGCTGTTTTCAACTATGAAACCTCCAGTAACTGTGAGCTAAGCAAATCCTTACTTGTCTCATTTTGAGTGTTGGGTATTTGTCCTGGCAATGAGAGGAGAGAAACTGAGAGACCCTAAGCTTGTCTATCCCCAAAAATCTGTATTCATCTTGTCTCAGTTACTTTTCTCTTGTTGCTGAGACAAAGCATCCAGTGTCCACAAGAAAAGAGAGAAAGGTTCATTTAGCTCCTAGCTATAGAGGTTTTAGTCCCTAACTGGCTGGCTTCAAGGCAGGGAGAGGATGATGGGTAGAATTCAAAGAACTGAGCCCTGGGAAGGCGGAAGCTGCCCGGAGGATTCCTGTGATCTGCAGAAGGGCAACCCTTAAATATGCAGTTAAATAGTGATTAGTGCATGGGTGCAAGAAAATTGCTCATGGATGGGAATAGAAACGCCCGAGAGGATCAAGGGTCATCGCATCTGACACTCACACAAGGCTGCGAAAAATGTCTGTTGCCATCAGCCAGAATTGGAAACTTGTTGATGGATCTTTCCTCCAAAGGAGAATGAAAGCCGCGGACTAATCACTGCGCTGGCCCCACTTGAGACGGTCTTGCCACCCCTATCTGCGTGAATAGAACACTTGGATGGACTCAAGATCCAAATGGACAAAATCTCCAGATGATCAAGTTTCAGAAAAAACTTCAGAGCCATTTATAAGAATGTAAAAATAACCAAAGCCCAATAAAGCAAAATTCACAAAGTCTGGTATTCAATAGAAATTACTGGAAAAACAAAAGAATCAGAATACTGTGACCTTTAATGAGAAGATAAAGACAATAAAAACCAATCCAAAATTGACGAGGGTGTCAGAATTAGCAGATAGGGCATGGATATGGCGTCGAGGCTGTATTTCATATGCTAAGAAAGTTCACATGACACATGGGAGATAATAAGAAAACTTCAGCTGAGCTGCTAAAAATAAAAACGATACCGTGATGAAGAATACACTGGATGAGATTCCTGTCAAATTAGACATGCAGAACAGATAATTAGCGAACTTGAGGATAATTATCCAGAACAGGCCGCAAAGATAAAGGACAACAAAGAGTAGAACACCAGTGAATTGTTGAGGAAACTTCAGGCAACCTAATAAAAGTGCAGTTAGAGTCCAGGAAGGAGAAAAAAGAGTGGATAAAAATGTTGAAAGAAATAATGGCTAACATTTTCTAAATTTTCAAAAATGAATTTGTCAAATTTTTCTATATGTGATGCAAACTATTAACTCATAGCTCCAAGAAAGTCAGGAAATCCAAAGTGCAAGAAATATGAGCGAGGAGAAAACTATATGACATACTGTAGCCAAATGACTCCAACTCTTAGAAAAAAGGAAAAAATTTAAAACCATTTAAAGCAGAGAGAGAGAGAAAGAGAGAGAGAGAGAGAGAGAGAGAGAGAGAGAGAGAATCTCTATAAAGGACCAGATCAAGATGACTATGTATGAGCTGACAAGATAGCTCAGCAGTCTAAAGTGCCTGCTTAAGCAAGCTTAGGTAACCACAGGGACCGCAGTTCAATCCCTAGCACCACATGGTATACCAGCCCCAACCCCAAGACAGACTGAGCCAGGCAAAAAGAAAGAAAGAAAGAAAGAAAAAGACAACAACGGATTTCTTTTCTTTGAGTATTTAGTACAGAATCTCACTGCACAGATCACACTCATAGTGATCCGCCTGCTTTCAGCTTCCCAAGCACTGAGATTATAGATGTGTGCTACCACGTGCAGTCTCATTTGCTGTCTCAGTGTGCCTTTGTGGTGGGGCTGGCATGGCATGGGAATTGAACCTCTGTCCCCTAGTGCTTGCCTGAGCAAACACTTTAGTCCGCTGAGCTATCTGGCTGGCTGGACAGTGGATTTGTTGCTCACAGCAAAGTGAGAAGGCAATGGAACAGCATCCCTGAATTGCTAAGAGGACAAACAAGCAAATCCTTCATAATAGAAATCTGTATCTAGCAAAAACATCTTCCAAAAATGGAGTGAAGGATAGAAACCTTTAGATGTAGAAAACTGAGAGAGTTGATCACCTGCAGACCCACGAAGTATCTTTATGTCGTAATGGTTGTTTAAGTAGTAATAATGTGAGTTTATATGGAAAAGTA